>JAJEJO010003134.1:948503-981402 GCA_020662805.1 Glaucomys volans
ACCACAAAAAAAAAAAAAAAAAAAGAAAAGAAAAGAAAAAAGAAATATCCTCCCACAAAAGGTGCTATTCTCTCATTTCCCCATCCTCTTTCTCTTCTTCAATACCCCTGATGTAAAGGTCATTATCCACCTTATTAAAACTTCACCCAGATGTCCAGACAATGCTCCATCTATGTATTCTTTTGTAATTGCAAGTTGCATATTCATATAGCCATCTACAGGTCTCAGGTGGCCCTTGTACTCCATTCCCCACTTAACTTTCACCATCACTGGTGTTCCTGTTAATCCATTGACGAAAGGTTTGGGATTGAGGGGTAAACTCATTGCAAACAGGAGTGAATGCCGCCGGCTACTTACCACTAACCCAGCTGCAGCGTCTGCCTCGTGACTGGAGCTGCTACCGCAGGGCCTGAACTGCTGAGCATCAAGAGAAATGCAGCAGGAATAGATTTCTGATAAAAGAATGAATTTATCCAACACAAAAACTTATTCAAAAACAAGTTCTGAAGCTGTATGCCAGCATAATTTTATGTTTATGTGTGTTTCTTATAAAAATATTTTATTTAGTATTGGGGGTGTATAAGAATTTTAAAAGGGTTCTACGTCTTTCTCATTTGAGACACGCTGCTGTAGTGATTTGGTTGTAGATCTTGGCACAGCATCTCTCAATCTAAACAGAGTTCATAATGCCCAAATAAAAGGCTGTGTTCTATGTGTACACCATTTCTCCTAACTGAATGTTGTTGAGAGTTAGAAAAAGAAACTTTGAAATTATTAATAAAGCTGCTGATTAAGGACAGTTGTAACTTACTTTGGAAATGAGAGTAGTCTAAAGACAACACACCCTTGAATAGGTGGCCATTTCATCTCTACATGAAGCAACTGTAGGCAGGACCAGATGGTTATCAGAAAAGAGCTTGAATACCAGGTGTGGTGGCTCATGCCTGTAATCCCAGTGACTTGGGAAGCTGAGACAGGAAGATTGAATGCTGGAGGTCAGATTCAGCAATTTAGTGAGGCCCTAAACAACTCAGCAAGACCCTGTCTCAAAGTAAAATGTAAAAAGGGCTAGGATATGGCTGAGTGTTAAAGTGCCTCTGGGTTCAATCTCCACTACAAAAAAACAAACAAACAAAAAAACAAAGAACAACCAGCCAAGGGAGTCTGACTGCTTCCATTCACAAATGACTGACTAGCCCAGTCCTCTATCCTCCTCTTCAACTGATAGAACAGAACATGACTGTAGTGAGTTTAATCTGAAAAAACATCAGAGTTCAAGAACCCACTTACTTAACTTTCATGGCTAGTGAAAGGTGTCTGTAACTTCCCTATGAAACGCCTAATTTCAAATAATGTAATTCCTGGTAAGTCCAACAGGACAATTCTTTTGAAAAAGATAACTCTAGCAAATAGAGTTTTAAAGTACTCAAGAAAACTGTTAGATATTAACTTCAACTTCCTGCTCATAATGATACCTAATTTTGATTTTAAAGTTGTTGATCCTGACATTTTTTTCTGATAACTTCAATGAACCATTTTTTTAACAATTATTTTTTGCATCAAAATAATATTTATCAACTGTGAGAATAATCTTTTTCTTTTATCTTTCAAATAATTGCAATAGAATTTTGAAAGAAGGATGTAAGGATTTATATTCCATGTAATAGAATCCATCTGACAGGAGTGTGTTGACTCCATCCCTATGATCTTAGGGCAGTTTGATTGTGGATACCACATAACAGACTAAGGAAGTTCTCCTCCATTCCTGTCTGTGAAGAAGTTTTTAATGAATGGGTGTTGAATTATATCCCATGCTTTTTCTGTAACTAGGGATACTCATCGTTTTCCTTTAAATTGGCAATACCATCAATCAGCTTTTATGAGAGAATGGTATTTTATTTTTTTCTTTAAAACATCATTTTTTTATTGTGGTGAAATATACATAAACATAAAATTTACTATTTTAATAATTTTTAAGTGCACATTTCAGTGTATACATTGTTGTGTCACCATTAGCATCACCCATTTCCAGAACTTCCTCATCTAAACTAAAACCCTGTATCCATTAAACCTTAACTCCTTATTTTTGCCTGGCCTAACCCCTGGCAACCACCTGTCATTAATCAATTTTTAAACTTGAACACAATTTGGTCATGGTGTAGGTTATCTATTAGTGGAATCAGATTATTGATACCTTGGTTAGTTTTTTTTCCAACAATATTTAGACTATTTTCATAATTTCATTGTGATTTTCTGCTTTAATCCTTGTGAGTTTAATTTATGTGTCTTTTAACTTTCAACTATGGGGTTTTTTCTTGTTATCTTTTTGTAATGTGCAAGATTATTAGCATTGTGGTTAAAGAAGGTGACCTATACACATTCAAATCTTTAAAAATGTTAATATTTATCTACTACTTGGCTTACTATACCTTTTACCCAGATTCCACAGTTGTTAACATTTTACCAATTACCTTCTCTTATTTATCCATTTATAAGACAATTCTGAATCATTTGACAAATAAGTTACAGACATAATGCTCCATTCATCTAAATCATTGTGTACTAAATGATTTAGGGTAAAGGCAAGGGCACTCTCCTGCATATCCACAGCACCCCTTTAAAACCAGGAAATGACTATTAATAAAATGCATTTAATTCACAGACCCCCGCTCATCTCACTGATATCCTTTGTAACAAAAACAATTCCCCGCCCCCATGAAAACAAAGAGAAAAACCTCTTAGCTACTCACTTTTTTTGGGGGGGGGGGTGTATACAAAGGGTTGAACCCAGAGGCGTTTAACTACTGAACCACATCCCTATTCCTTTTTATTTTTAGACAGGGTCTCCATAAGTTGCTAAGGGGCCTCATTAAGTTGCTGAGGCTGGCCTCAAACTTGGGATCTTCCTGCTTCAGCCTCCACAGTCGCTGGGATTATAGGCATGGACTACAACACCTGGTGGCTACTCACTATTTTTTTTCTGATTCGTGAACTATATAGGGTCATGCCTTGCATTTAGTTATCATGTCTCTTCAGTCTCCTTCAATCTGGAATGGGTTTTCAGTCTGTCTTTTCAGTGATCGTGACATTTTTGAAGAGTAAGCCAAATACTTTGCAGAATATCTCCCAATTTGGATTAGTCTGAGGTTTCCTCATGAGTAAATGCATTTTTGGCAAGAATATTGCAAACCTAATGTTGTGTTCTCATTGCATTGTGTCAGGAGGCACATCAGTTTGTCCCATTACAGGTTAAGTTCAATTTTATCACTTGGTTAGGATGTGGGACAGATTTCTGTAAAGTTAGTGTGAAAGTGTTTTGTGCTTACTAATTAATAAGTAAATACTGTGCATTTTGCATTTTATGGAGATGATACTTTAAAACTATGTAAATAGCCCATTTGTCTTCAAATTTCCACCAAGTGTTGGTATTCATTGATGATTTGTCTCTGAATCATTTATTACTATGCTTGTTGCCAGATGGTGAATTTGAAAAATTTCATCATTCCTTTTGCATTCATTGTTTGACATTTCATTATAAGGAAAAGCTTTCTCTCCTTGTTCTTTTAAATCTTAAAAAATGTCAGCCTGGGCTCATGAATTCTTATTTTATTCATTTTTCACTTATTTTGATGTTCAGATTGTCCCACAGTGGGAGCCCTTTCAAGCTGGCTCCTTTGTCCTTTTTTTCATGTCCTCATCATTCTTTTTTTGGCATGGGGATTGAACTCAGGGCTCTGTGGCCACTGAGCCACATCCTCAGCCCTATTTTTGTTTGATTTTGTTTAGAGGCAGGGTCTCACAGAGTTGCCTAGCACCTCACTTTTTCTGAGGCTGGTTTTGAACTTGTTATCCTCCTGCCTCAGCCTCCCGAGCTGCTGGGATTACAGGCGTGTGCTGCTGTGCCCTGCCTAGTCATTCTTTGAGCACTTTTTTTTCTCCATACTTTTTGGCAGAATAAAATTTTGTATTCTTATTTTATACCTTAGCTGTCTTGGTCCTGGAATCAACCATCTTATCGAAGAACTCTCATTCCTTTTATTAGAGATTGTGTTTAGAAAATAAGATCTGATTACTAGGTGTGTTCCTTGCTACTGGGGTGTCAGTGCTCTTCTGCTGAGGACAGAACTAGGATATTGTTTTAAAGTGTACCTGGGATTTAATTTGTAGGTGTGACTGAGTGGTAACAGAAAAGTCAGTGCCTCTGAAAGTTTATTCCTCACAGTTCCCCAGAAACAGGAGGCATACCATGCTGTATAGGCCACTGGGAGAAGCACTAGGGTGTTGCAGGAGGGAGAAGGAGCCAGAGGAGGACATGAGTGAGAACCTTTTTTTTTACTGCTGTAATTATAGGTGTATTTGCGTGTCTGTACATTCACGCGCACATAAACACATACAGGTATCTTTATCTGCCTGTAAACATTTTTAATGTTAACATTTTATTCAAAAGACTTGTTTTAAACATCTGTAAAACATTCATCAATCCATATGCCTATAAATATTGAAAGCAATGATTTTTCCAACACTATGGGATTTTTTAGAAAATCTAAATCTTTTTCTGTTTTTGTACCTTCATCCCTCCATAGGTAACAATCTCCTAACTGTAAGAACCATCTCCTTGCCCTCAGCCCCACTGAATGTATTGGTTGAACACCATTGAAGTTCCATGAGCTGTTTTTACATTGTTTGCACTTTGCATGGTTCCAATATGCAAAAATTTCCATTACCATGCTTTAGCACTGCATTTCCCTGTGTCAGTTCCTCTTGGAATGGTGGGTGGGTAGCAGAAGGGAGGATATGTACCATAATGTATTTTTAGTTCTTTTGAATAGAGGGGTTGCTTCAGCCATTGCTATTGATGGCAGGAAGTATATTTATAGCTCTAAGGAAGAGCAGGAGGGGTGGAATGAGTCCTGGTTTAAGAAAACCTAGGAGGCTGTACTTCATTTCATTAAAATTAATTTGCACTTTACTGTAATTTCTTGCCTTAGAAATGTAATCAAAATTAATGATAACTTATTGTATTTGGAAGACTCTTTTATTTTGAAATTTCATAGTATCTAACTCCTGCAACAAAGGTCCCTATAGTGCAAATAAGGATGCACGTGAAAAATTCAGGTGTGTGTTAGCATGCAGTTGAACAGCAAAGATATTGAGGGATACTAAATGTTGTCCCTGGTTAGATATTATTCATAAAACTCTTATTGGTATTGCTCCTTGTGATTCTTTTAAAGATTGAAACCAAAATGTAGTGTATATGATTCATAGGATACTCAATTTGAAATTTTCCACTAAGCACACATAACTTTGTCACAGCTTTGATTGGGACAGGACTTTTTTGCCCATGATTATCATGTGCAGTGGGCACATTAAACACAAGTTAAATTATTCTGAAGTTTCTCTTTTTTTCTACTCCCTTTCTTAGTTGAGGGAAGCAGTGAATTCGTTTCCAAGGATACGCCTTCTCTCTTAGCTGGTCTCAGATTGATGCAGTCATGGAAACAAGGCAGTAAACTCATTCTTGGCATCTGCCATCCTTGGTCTGATCCTTTCTTTTAAAAGCATGAGATTCTTTAATAATACATTTTGGGAAGGTTGCTGCCAAATGATTCCAAATCATCCTAGAGGGGGGTTGGGAATGTTGTTGAATTGATTTAAATGAGTCAGGCAAGTGTTAACAGGTTCCTAAATAAGACTTCAGTGATTTAACTAAAGTTGTTTGTCTAAACAGGAGACCCTGTATTAGAACAACTAATATTTAGTCCTTTTTAATATTTAAAAACACTCCTAATTATAATTTGATGATTTTATTTTTAAAAAATGTGACATGTTAAGTTGTAGATGTGCTGAGCTTTATTTAGCACAATGAGCACAATGAAGATTTTTAACTGGCTGGTTAAAGCCAATCCATTAATGAGATGGAATATGAGATTATTTTGTGGATTCTAAAGCTGAAATGCTTAGGTTCAAATCTCATCTCTGTTACTTGTGCAGAATGTAACCTTGGGCAAGTTACTTAACCTCTCTGTGCTTGAGTTTCTTCGTCTGTAAAGGGCATAATATTAGCATTGGGTTGTGGTGTGGAGTACAAGTTGAATTATGTAAAGCACTTAACCTAACTTACAGGGAGCACTCAGCAAGGGTTGACTGCCATTCACACATGAGAAGTGGAATTATCAATGAAGTTATAAAGGCTAAAAAAATAAATTCTAAGGTTTGTACTGAATTCATTTATGAAAGACCTTTAAAAGAAGAAAGGTGTGTTTGATATGGGTAATTTTTTTTTAATGTTAGCAAGGGTGGTAGATTTAGGAAGTCTTCTCTATATCAAATAATAAGCCATCTGTTATCCTGTTTCCCTTTTAAAGATTCAGCATTAAGTTTCCATAACGTA
The DNA here is from genome assembly GCA_020662805.1 of Glaucomys volans. Taxonomy (NCBI): domain Eukaryota; kingdom Metazoa; phylum Chordata; class Mammalia; order Rodentia; family Sciuridae; genus Glaucomys; species Glaucomys volans. Next base: position 954,895 of record JAJEJO010003134.1, read on the forward strand.
GCAAGGAATTTTTCAATTTGGTAAGTATTGATTGATTACTGATACTAGGTATTAAAATCACAAAGGTGAATAAAACACATCTTTTTCTCCTCAAAAACTTCCCATTTTGGAGGGTGTGAATGAAGGAGAGCAAAGAGGAGAGAATGACCTGTTATAAAACTTAATTCATTCTGTTAAGTGCTGCACTAGTAGAATCTAAAAAAAATTTAATGATGTAGAGACAGAAGAGCACAAATTAATTTAATAAAAATATGTAAGACATGAAGAAAATTCTAAAACTTTAAGATGTTAATTCTCTTCAAATTATTTTGTAGATTTAATGCACATTAATTTGTAAGCCCTGGTTGGGGTGGGGGTTGGTGAACGTTTTTGAGAACTTGATAAATTGCCTGAACAGTTCATTTAAAAGAATATATCTAGCCGGGCCCAGTGGTACACACCTGTAATCCCAGCACCTTGGGAAGTGGGAGACAGGAGGATCTTGAGGCCAGCCTCAGCAACTTAGTGAGTAAAATGTAAAAAGGGGCTGGGGGTGTGGCTCAGTGGTTTAAGCACCCCTGGGTTCAATACTTGGTACAAAAAAAATACATATATATATATACACACACACACAGACACATATATATACATATATATATGTATATATCTATCTCCAACTGTCGAAAAAATTTTGAGAAATTTTGAAACAGAAGAATAATTAGTGGGCAGTACAGTGGGGAAGTATATTTGACACTGGATCCTCCAGATCATAAAGTATATCCAAAAGTTAGATTTGGTATTTGTTTTAGAATAAACAAATAAATAATTAGAACAGAATAGAAAGTTCAGAAACAGACCTGGATATGTATGGGAATTTAGAATATGACGAATTTGAAAATCAGGTTGAAAAGGACTATTCAGTAAATGGTTCTGTCACAGTGGGCTGTTTGGGGAAAAATGCATAAAGATTCCAATTTAGACTATATTCAAATAATCACCAGATTATGGAGTATACATACCAGATTATCAAAATAACCACATTCTTCATTCTTTCTCTAGAATATATTGAAAAGCTGAATATTCATGACTGGTAGGCTGGCTGCTCTCTAACACACCTCACTTTCAGCTCTCACACTTCCAGGGGTCAGTTTATTTGCTTCAAAACTACTTATGACTATTACATTTACTGTAGTTTTGTGATCTAATTAAATATTCTAATAATAATTAAACATTAAGTTATGAAATAATTGGGAAAATAATTGTTTTTAAGAAAATTAAGTTGAAGATGTTGAATAGAATGGATAAGTACAAATCTCCACTTCCCTCTAGCTACTGTCTTATTAGTTGTAGGCATAAACACTTTAAAAGATTAAGGGAAAAAATATAAAATTCTTATTAATGGTTCTATACTTAGAGCAACTCAGTGTTAGAGCATGTGCTAAGCATGCAGAAGTCCTGGGTTCTATCCCCATTACCACACAAATGAAATAAAACGATAAAAGGTTCTACACTTAATTGTCTCCCAGTGATCTAAGTTCTTGTTTCACTTTGAAGAGATTGAAATTTGAAATCACAAATGTATACAATGGATATGATATATGCAGGAAAGAACATGTGAAACTTTAGTTGATCTGTACTCAGAGAAGAGGCTTTGGCTTTTTACTAAAATATTGGCAAATGAATATATATTTGTTTTAAAATTTATATATGTATATAATATACATGTATATAATTGGCTAATTTACTGTACTTTTAATGTAACAAACCAGCCCTAAGTCTTACTTGTGTTGGGAAAGTTTTTACCAGTTCCAAAAGGAAAGAGGAGATGCTTTTATATTTAGGCTGGAGAAAAACCTTTTTCCAAAGGACCATTTGTAAAAGGTTGCATACTGAATGTTTATCCTTTACAGACCAAGAAACAAAGTCAAGGATATTAAGTAGATACTTATATGTCAAGAGAGAAAACACATTTCCACAAATTTCTTATTGGTGAAATTCAAAATAATAACAATTGAATATAGTTTTCCTTCTTTATCCATAGGAAGTATACGCTAAGACCCCCAGTGAATGCCTGAAACAATGGGTATTTACTGAACTATTTATTTCCTTTGTTTTCCCTAAGTGACTAATGGGCAGGTAATATATATAATTTGTATGTGCTGAACAAAGCAACCATTCCTGTTTTTTGGGTGCAGGGGCAGGGTAACGCAAAATATCATCTTACTATTCAGAATGGCATGAAATTTAAAACTTACAAATTGTTCATTTATAAATTTGCCATTAATATTTTTGGACCATAGTTGACTGCAACTTATTGAAACCACAGAAAGCAGAACCATAGATGTAATCTGGGAACAGTGCTGTATAGGTATATTAATGAGAAGAATGGAGAACATTTTTGGCATGGTAACATTTTTCTTAACTGGAATTCAGTTGGTGTTTCTATTTAGAAAATAAATATCAAAATTGATTGCTGTACAAATACTCATCTATTAATGGCTGATCGGTAATGAGATTTTGTCATGTTTGAAAATGTCTTCACACAGATGTACTGCCAAATACTGTTACTAGCCTATGTGTATATGGTTTTATACAAGCATATTAATTCCTTGGTAAGCATTAATAGAATTGTATTAGATTTCTTTTGATATCTGCTTTTTAGCATATCATTATATTGCAGATTAATTACTTCCAGTTAAAGGTTAGGTGGAAATTCCATAATTGCATTATTAAATAGATTTCAAAATACAGAAATTTCTTTTGCACTTTCATTGAGGTCCTAAAAATGCTCTGTAAGTGTAGTTTGAGCTAAGAAAATATATTTGCTGCAAATTTGGGAAAGGTTATCTCACTTCTTTTTTAACATTTAGCAATACAGAAATTGAAGAAAGCAGGTTGACATTGCTCATGATTAAAAAGTTGTTAGTGGGCTTGATGGTACATGTGTGTAATCCTAGCTACTTGGGAGGCTGAGGCAGGAGGATCACAAGTTCAAGCCAACTTGGCAAGATCCTGCCTCAAAAATTTTTTTAAGAAGTGTGGAGGGGTACTGGGGGTCTACCTCAGTTGTTGAATGCTTGCCTAGCATGTCCAAGGCCAATTCCCAGTCTTGGGGGTAGTGGAGGTGTTGTTGAAGTGATTAATCACATGTAAGTGTTGTTTTGCCTTTAATTTTACGTTGATTTATTAAATATTATAAAGTGTGCAGAAAAAGCTAGTTTTCATTGATAATAGTTTTATTGTTCTGAAAAGTTGCAGTCTCAGATTGAAGCTAAAAAAGAGGGGGAAAAAACACAGTAAAACTTTACTACTACTAAACTATTAAACTGTTGTGTGGTTGGCCATATCAACTTTTTCATGTTTTTTTTTTTTAGATGTTGATAGCCCTTTATTTTTATTTTATTCATTTATTTATATGTGGTGCTGAGAATCGAACCCAGTGCCTCACACATGCTAGGCAAGTGCTCTACCATTGAGCCACAACTCCAGTCCCAGCTTTTTCAACTTCTGTTTATGACGGTGGTTAAGTCTCTATAGTGAATGAAGTTCACCATTGGTCCTATTGGTTCAGTAGCACATGATAAATACAGATATTTTCCAGAGTACCCCCTAATGAAAAACATAATAAATAACTACCTTGTACTTCCACAAGCTTTGTAAACTCACCCAACTAAAACTTTTTCTGTGACATACATGTTTCATCATCATCAATTAAAACATATCTTTGCAGATTCCTCTTCAGGTGGGACCAAATTAGTATTTTCTCCACTTTTCATTTTGTAGTTGTTTATCACATGCTGCTCAGAGAAGCTAATTCTTCAATCATTTTAAACTTGGTATTGACTCCTTGAATAAACAACAACTAAACAATATAGGTAAGATCTGTCAGTTCATCAAAAGAGATGGAAATCTACTTGCAATCCTTTGCCTTCTTTTAAAAATAGAGTATGGGCCGGGCGCGGTGGCGCACGCCTGTAATCCAAGCGACTTGGGAGGCTGAGTCAGGAGGATTGCGAGTTCAAAGCCAGCCTCAGCAACTTAGCGAGGCCCTAAGCAACTCAGTGAGACCCTGTCTCTAAAATAAAATACAAAATGGGGCTGGGGATGTGGCTCAGTGGCCGAGTGTCCCTGAGTTCAATCCCTGGTTCCAAAAAAAAAAATAGAGTATGATCTTACTCCCAATATTGTCAACTTCTGGAGCACATGGTCTTCTCTCCAGCTGCTACAAACATAATTTAATTAACTCACTGTTGGGAAATTATTTTTCTTGCTTTGCTAACAAATGAGCCATTTAGAAACTTCTCTCCTTTTCTTCATTTTCTTCCCTTTCCCTGCTTTTCTGCTATAGTGGTATAATGTACTTTTAAAGTTTCTGATTTTTGCTGGATGAGATGGTGCACACTTATAATCCCAAAAGTTTGGGAGGCTGAGGTAGGAGGACTGAAAGTTCAAAGCCAGCCTCAGCAATTTAGACCCTAAGCAACTCAGCAAGACTCTCTTTGTAAATAAAATACAAAAAAGGGATGAGGATGTTGCTCAGTGGTTAAGTGCTAAGTGCCCCTGGGTTCAGTTCCTGGTACAAAAATTTTTTTTCTCTGGTTTTTTTCTGGCTATCCCTTTCCTGCTATTTCCTTTACTTTTGGATTGTTCAGTACTCACATAGAAACAACTGATTTTTATGTGTTGATCTTGTATCTTGCAGTGTTGCTAGATTTATTAGCTTTAATTTTTTTTTTTTTTTTTTTGGTGGTGCTGGGGATTGAACCCAGGGCCTTAGGGCATTTAAGGCAAGCACTGTACCAACTGAGCTATATTCCCAGCCCTGTGTGAATTCTTAAGGATTTTCTCTATGTAAGATTATTTATGAATGAGTTTCTTTTTTTCTATGTTGTGTTATAGCAACAGAAAACAGATTAAAATGTTGTGTTCCCCAGGGAGATTCTTCAGCGCCCCACCCCAATCCCAAATCCTCTCCCTATAGCCTACCCCAATCCCAAATCCCCTCCCTATGGCCCACTCCAGCCACCCCCACACCCCCACCCTAATCCCTTCCCGCGCCCTATAAAGTTTGGCAGCAGAAGAACTAACGCTCGATTTCCAGGCACACCGCTTTTAGGTGTAAAGGCGGTTGCTGCTGGCCAGCTAAAATAAAGGCTTCTTTTGGCTTAACCTGATCGGCTTGGATGATTTTATTTTCTTTGGGTACAACAGTTGCATGTTTTAAATTTCTTTTCTTGCCTGATTGCTCTGTCTAGAACCTCTGGTACAGTGTTGAATAGAAGTGGCAAATACAGGCATCCTTGTCTTTTTCCTGATCTTTGCTGGTGGGGGGCAGAAGGGAGTCTTTCCCTACTGAATATAGGTATGGTTTTTTCATAATGCCTTTTATGGTGTTGAGGAAGTTCCCTCTAATCCTAATTTGTTGAGTGCTTTTATCACAAAAGAACATTTGATTTTGTCGTGTGCATTTTCTGCATTGAAATGATAATGTGCTTTTCCCCCCATTATTAATGTGGTGTATTACACTGATACATAGGCACCCCCCCCACCACACACACACACACCACACACACTAGAGATTGAACTCAGGGGACAATCTGCTGAGTTACATTGCTTTTTTATTTTTTATTTTGAGACAGGATCTCCCTAAGTTGAGGACCTAGCATCCAGCTTTTGAGGATCCTCTTGCCTCAGCCTCTTGAGTATCTGGGATTACAGGCATGTACCACCATGCTGGACAATACATAGATTTTTAAATAGTAAATAATTAGCTATCAGCTTCTGTTTTATCCCATCTTTTGCCCTGTATGTAGGGATTGTCACAAAGAATTGTTTAAGCATGATAAAATTATATTGCACACATGTCTTCAAGGATACCAAATCAAATATAAAATAAGATTATCTTTCTAAAAATGAGCTTTATTGAGACATATCATCTTACAAAAAAGGAACCTTTCCCATATACTGTTGGATGAGTTTGCCAAATGTATATACGTTAACTGACCATTGCCACAATCAAGATACCTATTTCCTTACCCCTAAAAAGTTCCCTTATAACTTTCTGTCATTCCCCTCTACTTCCTGGAACCCATGCAACTGTTTATCTGCTTTGGGTCACTGTAGGTTAGATTTGTCTTTTTTAGATTGTTATATGACAAGAATAATATAGTATAGAATCTGTCAGCATTATGTTTCTAACATTGTTCATATTAGATATGTTAATTCCATTTTTTCTTTTTTCTTCTGTTGTATGGGTATCCTAGAATTTGTTTATCCTTTCTGTTGATAAATAGTTGTTTCTAGTTTGGTTCCCTTATAAATAAAACTGTTAGGAACATATTTGTACAATTATTTATGTGAATATGTTTTTATTTCTTTTGGATAAATCTTGGGAATGGAATTTCTAGGTTTTACTTTACAGTAATCTGCCAAACGATTATCCAGAGTTTTGTAATTTACATTCTCAATAGGAATATGCAAGTGTTCCAAAGGCTGGGATGTAACTTGATAGTAGAACACTTGCCTAAATGGGCTAGGATCTGTGAACCATCTCCATTAACACATACACAGTGTGCAGATGAGTGCACGCGTGCGCGTACACACACACACACACACACATAGACATGTTCCAGTTCTGCCACATATTCATCAACACTTGGTATTGCCAGCCTTTTAATTTTTAGCCATTATAAAGAGTGTGTAGTGGTATCTCATTCTGGTTTTACTTTGCTTTTTTTTTTTTTTTTTTCTTTTTTTTTTTTTTTTTTTTTTTCTTGCAGTACTAGGGAGCAGACCCAGGGCCTTGCAGATGCTAGGCAAGGGTTCTACCACTGAGCACACGCCCAACCCTGATTTGCATTTTCTTAATAGTAATGATGTTTATTGGCATTTGTATATTTACTTTTTTAAGTGTCTCTTTAAACGTTTTGTCCAATCTTCTTGAGGTTGGTTGGTTGGTTTGTTTTGGATACCGGGGATTTAACCCAGGGGTGTGCTTTTACCACTGAGCTATATCCCTCCTTAGCCCTTTTTATTTTTCGAGACTGACTCTCGCTGAGTTGCTTAGGGCCTCACTAAGTTGCTGAAGCTGACGTTGAACTTGTGATCTGTCTCCCAAATTCCTGGAATTATAGGTGTGGGTCACCATACCTGGCTGTTGGGTTGTTTTTGTTATTTGTCAGTATTAGTTCATGCTTGAGTGGTAAAAGTTATTTATATATTAGGAAGGTAATTCATTAATCATGTATATGTATTACAAATACAAATCCAGCCTGTGGATAGTGTTTTTTGTGTTCTGCTGGGGATTAAATACAGGGCCTTGTACAAGGGAGGCAAGCACTGTACCACTCAGCTACTTCCCCAGCTCCTTTTGTTCCTTTCTTCTTCTTCTTTCTTCTTCCTCTTCCTTCTCCTCCTCCCCTCTCCTCCTCCCTCACCTCCCCCCCCCCCCCCCCCCCCCTTCTTTTGTTAAGTGGTATCTAAGAGCAAAAGATTGCTGTTCTTTTTTCTTTTTCTTTTTTTCTAGGTACTGGGAATTGAATTCAGTACATGCTAGGCAAGTGCTCTACCACTGAGCTGTATTCCCAGTCCTTTTTTCTTTTATTTTTTTGAAACAAGATCTCACTAAGTTGCCCAGACTGACCTTGAACTTGTGATCTTCTTAGGTTTCGGAGTAGCAGGGATCATAGATGTGCACTTTAGCACCCAGCAGAAGTTTGTCATTTTGGTGAAGTGCATATTGCATATATTAATAGTTCATGCTTTTTGTATCCAAAGTTTTTGTCTGCCTTTGGCAGGCACAATTCTAAGGTGACTACAATGGCCCACTGCTTGAAGAATTTCTGTAAGTGTTGGTAAGACCTGTGAATATGACAGAATTTTACTGCATTCTAGCAGACACCTTTAGTTTATCCTTGTGAGATTCTAAGCAGAGAATTCAGTCATGCTGGGCCTAGATTTCTGATTTCTAAACTTGCGGTGATTTGTTATGCAATAATATAAAATTAATACACTATCTCAAGCTTGTAAAGTTTTTCTCTTATGCATAAAAAGAAAAAATGTTGAGTCCAGGACCTCATACATGCTAGGCAAGCACTGAACCACTGAGCTATTATCTTTAGCCATTATTTTATTTTATTTAGAGACAGGGTCTCACTGAGTTTCCTAGGCTGTCCTTGAGCTTGTGTTCCTCCTGTCTCAGCTTTCGAAGTGGTTGTCATCATAAACATGTGCCATCCTGCTCAGATAGATTTCTTAAGATTTTTTCTGTCTACAAAATCATGTTCTCTAGTAAAGATAGTTTTAATACTTCTTTTCCTAGCTTTATGTATCTCTCTCTAGAGGGGGATTCAATATTTCACCAGTAAATATGATGTTGCTTTGAATTTTTCATAGATGGTGTTTTTCAGGTCAACAAACTCTAATAATTCTTAGTTTGCTGAGAGGAGTTTATTTAGATTTTTTGGATTATAGGGTCAGAGAGTACAAAGTGACCTTGCATTTTGAATTCAGCTATTTGTTTTAGCTCTGAGTTATTTTCTAGATCAGTATAGAATTTTTTTTCCGAGTTCTTTAGACATATTTTCCAGTTTATTAATTCTTTCTTCAGCTCTGTCTTCTCTAATGGTTAACTCATCTATGGAGTTTTATATTTCGGGGTCTTTTTTCTTTCTTTTTTTTTTTTTGAAGTTCCATTTGGTTGTTTTGATTTTTTCTTCTTTTTCAAAAATATTTTATTCCTTATGGTGTTGATGTTTTTGTCTCTCTTTTTTGGCAGTGTCGGGGATTAAACCCAGGGCCTTGTGCTTGTGAGGCAAGCACTCTACCAACTGAGCTATAGCCCCAGCCTGTTTTTGTCTCTTTAATCATTATTAATCATACTTATTTTGTAGTCTTTATGAGAATAATTTTTCTGGATTCTGTGCATTTTGTGTTTGGGGATTTGTCTTTCAATATTTGTTTTACTATTTATTTTACTTGTTGTCCAGGGCATTACATGCATGGACCAGTTTTGCTAATTTCCCTTCTAGAGGTTTCTGAATCATATGATAGAGTAAATTTAGTCCTCAAATTCATCTAAAACATCTATGGTTTTTAGATTCTCAAAAAAAAAAAAAAAAAAAAAAACCCATTTTTCTCCCCTTACCCAGAGTTCAAACTGAGACAGATAAACTTTTGACCTCCTTATTCTTATGAGTTTTTTCTAATCTATTTTCATTGAGAGCACAGGCCTTTGAGGGTCTTGGGTCAAAATCACCAGGTTTCTCAGGAGCCTTTCCAACTTTTCTCCTGCGTCATATCCCCCCGCCCCACATGAGGAAAAGAGCTTTTACTGCTTCTGGGGCAATACAGAGATTGGCTCATACTTCCAACTCCAGCTTTTGGTTCACTTTTTATTTTGTACTGCTGTGGTTTTCAAAGTATTTTAGCATTTATCTAGCATTTCTACATTTTAGTAACTGGAGAATTTTAATAGATTCTCTAGGCTGCAATGTTAATAGACTTAAAAAATATAATACCATGTGCTTTTTTATTTTTATTTATTTTTATTTTTATTTTTTGGAACCAGGGATTGAACTCAGGGACACTCGGCCACTGAGCCACATCCCCAGCCCTATTTTGTATTTTATTTAGAGACAGGGTCTCACTGAGTTGCTTAGGGCCTCGCTAAGTTGCTGAGGCTGGCTTTGAACTCGCGATCCTCCTGACTCAGCCTCCCAAGTCGCTTGGATTACAGGCGTGCGCCACCACACCCGGCTTACCATGTGCTTTTTAAAGATTGAGTTTAATATACAGAAATACTGGGTGTCAGCTAAAGTATAAAATTACTTCTTACATATTTATTTATTAAATTCTATTTTTAAATAATAACTCCTCTTTATAAAATAGATCAAGAGCCTGATTTTCCTGTCTGCTTCCTGAGGAAGCAAAAATGCAGAAATTTGTTGAATAGCAAGACCAGTAATTGCTATAGTAAGCCTGGGGCTTCCTATCAAGTTAACAGTAGGAAATGGAACCATAGCGGTGTCTCTGGTTTGCTTTTGTTTTCCATCTCTGAGGTAGGAGACTCTGCCATGTCAACAAATTGGCTTTCCCTATTTGTGTCATTCTTTCACTTAGTCAAAATGTGATTGTAAAAATTCATTAACTGTGTGCTTCAGACATTGTAATTATGACAGTTATGATACTTTCAAAGAGGACTTTGAAAGTTTCCTTTCAGCTCCTTTTGGAGAAAGCTCTTTTCCTCATGTGGAAACTCAAGAGGAAGCTCTTTTCCTCTTGACATGCGTGGGTTATAGTGTGTATTCAGCCAGTAAGTGAGAGCATAGATTTTGGAATTGGTAACACTTGGATTTGAGTCAGTCTTAACTGCCTGCTAGTTGTTTGTGGACCAGTTAACTATTGTATGCCACACTTTCTTCATCTGTGAGATCTGCGTATTGAAGTATCTATTTCTTGTGCTGCTTCAAAGGCAAGGTTAAATAATGTACTTAGGTAGTTTGACAATGCCTGACACATATAAGAATTTAATAAATTATAGTTATTATTTTCTGATCTTCAGTGAACTACTGCTTTTGATGTCTTCTGGTTAATCTTACTGCATTGCATCTTCCAAGATTTGAACAAGTGTCAGAGATCCAAGAAGCAGCAACCCCAGAAAGCAGAAATTAAGCAGTTATTAAAGCATTAAATAGTTGTGACCATTATTACTTGTGCTTATATTTTAAAATGGCAGCCCTATTTTTGTCTCAGCCTTTATTTAATACATTTTAAAATTTCTTGTTTCTCCCTTTAAACCTTTTTATCAATTTCAACAATAAACTAAAAAGAAATATATGTCTTAGCATAAAGAGAAGATTCAAATTAGTAGTATATGTGATTCCCTTTCTTGGTGGTGGGATTGATTGGTGTTTTCAACCAGGGAAACACAGAGCCTTTTTAAAGATTGCCTATTGTATTCTTGATATTCTAGTTGGCTCTATGAGTATTAAGATATAGACTTTTCCTCAAGGCTCTTACTGTTAGGTGGGAATTGCTGTAAACTATTAAAGCAATTTGTGCCAAGTACTTTGCTGTAAGCAGTGATTGATTTTGGTGGCTAAGGGAAAGAAAGTAATGGAAACAACTGGAGTTCTGGATTAGGCAAGGGTATAGACCAGGGTTGGCAAACTACGACCCGCTGCTAGGTTTTGTTTTTGTTTTTTCTTTTTTTCCTCCCTGCTGCTAGTTTTTGCATAGCCCACAAATTCAGAGTTGTTTTTATATCTTTAAATGGTTGGGGAAAACATCAAAAGAAGAGTAATATTTTGTGCTGTGGAGATTATATAAAATTCACATTTCAGTGTTCCTAAATAAAGTTTTACTGGATTACGGCAATGCTGAAATTTTACATATTGTCTGTGGCTGCTTTTGTGCTACAATAGCAGAACTGAGTGATCATAACAAAAGCTGTATGACCTGCAAAGCCACACATTTCATATGTTACAGAAAAGGTTTGCTGACTCCTTGGATAGATTGCGATTTTTGTTCACTGAGATAAGCAGTTAAGGAACAGATGTAGGAGAAAACATTTCTATGAGTGTGGATCATTTGAATCAGAGGGACTTGTGAGATACACAGGTATAGAAGGCAAGGGCATATATCTGATATCGACGAGCTTGAGACTAGAGATAGATATGAGAAGAAAGGATGAAGTCAAGCTTGGATGGAAAAGTGATTCTCATCCTGGATGCACATTGCTGGGGCACCTAAAAACAAAATGGAACTGACATTGGCAGTGGACCCCAAGACTATTCTGTACCGGTTGAACCGGGGGAGGAAGTGTGTGACTTGGGCACCAGATTTTTTTTTTTTTTTTTTAATTTTCCTGCCAATTCCATTGTGCAGTCAGCTTTGAGAACTACTGGTCTAGAGAAGGTTGAAGGTGGAAATCTGGGAAACACTTAATATTTAAAAGGCAGTTCTAGGTACTTCTACAGAGAAGAAAAATTGCTGATGAAGCGCTAGTGGAAGTGGTCAGATCCTACAGTTTGGGCAAGTAAGAAAAGAATCTCTTTTGCAGATCATAGTTTGACTGTGTCAATCAAGAGCAGTTTTTGTAGAGGCCAAATGAGGTTGTTTGTCAAAGGGCAGCAGTTTGAGGTGGAAGTGGAAGAGCACTTCAGTGTAAACTGTTGAGAAGAGTGACAGGAAAAGGAAGTGATAGAAAGTGATAGCTGGAATGGGGAACAATTAGGGATGTAGTTTGTTCAAAAGAGAAGTCTGTTAATTTGATCCAACTTGAGCCTATTTACGTGTTCAGGGAGTCAGCGCTCAGAAAGGGAACTTGGAGTACTGGATGCTACCGTTCAGTTTTCATAGAATAAAGGAGCTAGATTTTGAATAATTTTTGGAATAATTGTAGTATTATATCCTCTTTGGAATTGTATGCTTAATGTTCTTTCTGCATTTGGGTAGATTACCAGTGTACCTAAACAGAGAAATGGACCCAGGCAGTGAGAAACAAAACTGTTCTTTGATGACCCAGTCAGTCACTTTGGGGCATTGGTCTCATCTCTGAAAACAGGAGTGTTAATTGAATGGGTTCCATGGTCTTTTCTAAAAGCCTTTAATTTAAACTAGTAAAACTTCTAATTGAACAAATGAGGAAATGTCTGTGAAGCCCATAATTTCATTAGTACCTGGGCATTTGCTTTTTTCGAAGAACGTTAGCAGATTGGTTATGATTCATTTTGTGAATTTGTGTACATTGTATACAGAGTATTCCAATTCAGCTTGCCATTAGAACATTTCTGTAGAAGAAAAATCTAGTATAAAGTCTTACTTTCATTTTTTTTAAAGTGTAAGTAACAGATGGTCATAATGGAATACTTAGTACATAAAGTCTAACTAGAATTGGTAACATTTTGATTTATTTTTGGGAGTTCCCCTCCCCCTGGGAGAGTATTATTTCTTTATCCATGTACATGTTTTTTAAAAAATTCTTTTAGTTCTCGACAAATACAATGCATTTATTTTGTTTATTTTTATGAGGTGCTGAGGATTGAAGCCAGTGCCTCACACGTGCTAGGCAAGTGCTCTACCACTGAGCTACAATCCCAACTCACATGTTCTTAATTGATGTGCTGAATCTGGACATGGTGGCACATGACTGTAGTCCGAGCCATGGGGAGGCTGAGGCAGGAGGAGCGCAAGTTCAAAGCCAGCCTCAGCAAATTAGGAAGCCCTAAGTAACTTAGCGAGACTCTGTCCCAAAATAAAAAATACAAAGGGCTGGGGATGTAACTCAGTGGTAAGGTGCTACTGAGTTCAAACCCCAGTACCCTCCCTCCCCACACTGCCCCCCCCCAAAAAAAAAGTATGATATGCTGGTCGGATTCCCCAGGAAGAGCATCATTGAGGTGGAGCTAGAAGGGAAGGAATTCACTGGGGAGTAATGAAAGGAAAGGAGGCAGGTTTGGGTGTAGTGAGCCATCAAACTGTAATTCACACTTTACAAAGTCTTTGCCTTCCCAGATTGCCTGACGGATAAGGGCCTCTGGGCTAAAGTGGATGGGCCCTTGTACCACCACATTGCCCAGTCATTGACTGGGGGCAGTTCTGAGGAAAGGGTTTTTGCCCTCTACTAAAAGCTGGGGCAAATTCTAAAGAAGCTAACAACTGGAAGCTGTTAGCTAACCCCACCCCTTGCAGCTGGACAGCATGTCCTTTCTTGAAGAGGGATTTACTTGTATCTTTATGTCTGTCATGAAATAAAATATTGTGTCCTGTTTTCTCTTTAACAAGTGGGTTATTCTGTTGTCATTATAAACTTTTAAAATGTATGCACAGTATTCCAACTTTGGTACTTGGTTTATATATATGTTCCCTAGGTTGATAATTTTTTCATATTAATAAAAATAACAGTGGTGAGTATCTTTATATAAGGCTATTTACCAGGTGTTTAGGATTATTTTATCAGAACAATCTCAGAAACAAAATAGATCAAAGAGTGTACATTCTTAAGACCTTTCATGTTGAAATGGGTGGTTATTTATAGTGTTAGTACCAGGTATGAGTAACCTATAGCATTAGGTCCTCAGTAGCCTTGGATCTTCTTTTCTTAATCTTGGCTAATTTGTAGCTGAAAATGGCATCTCATCTCCATTTCTGACCTGTAGTCTCATATGGTGTTCAGTGATTGTGAATTGAGGAACGTCTTGACTCAATTCCCTGTTCAAAAAGATGGGGAAAGTTAATGATAAGAATGAGGGAACTGGAAATCGGATTGACAGGGTTCATTTTCTGTCTCCCTTTTGCCACTTTGTGACCTTGGGCAAGTCTTGGTAAATCAACTTATTCATCTGAATACTGGGGGGAATAATAGTCTCTGTCTTAAAGGGCTGTTTTGAGGATTCAAGGAGGTAGAACGTGTAAAAACACTTAGTATGAGCTATGACCCATTGCATATGCTCAAATAGGTTTTATTAGAAAATTGGTTGTTTTACTATCTCATGAATTAGGAAAGAACATGTAATTCAAACTTTAAGAAAAAAAATCTGAGGCTTATAAAGGATAATAGATTTGGCTTGGGTCATTTAGCTAAATAAATTGTAGAGGTCAGACCTGAAAGTGGCTCTTTATCCAGTGCAGAGTTCTTCAGCCCATTTATGTTTGGGAGGTAGAAAATTCATTGTTATAGAGGGCTGTCCTATAATTTGTAAGGTGTTTAGCACCATAGGCCTCTACTGCTAGATACCAGAGGATAAGCCCCCTGCCTTCAGTTCTGATAATCAAAACTAACTTCAGACCTTGCCAGAAGTCCCCTCTTGGTGGGGGTGGGAGGTGGGGGTGGAGTAGCTAATGGTACATGGTACAAAAATGATGCTCTAGTGACATAGTCCTAAGTTTTGGGATAAGGGAGTGGTATTCCATCCTGTCCCTGTGGAAAGGCCTATTCCCATGAACTCTTTGGTGATCTGAACTATTTAAGATGGAGCTTTGTTCTGTGGCTCCTGGAATTGTAAGCACACTTCTATGAGACATCTTGTAAGGGTATACACCTTTCTCTAGAACTGTCCACAGTGTCTAGATAGGGCTGTTTTATATCTCCCTCACCTACTCTGCCAGTACCAGGGATTGAATCCAGAGGTACTTAACCACTGAGCAACATCCCCAGCCCTTTTAAAAATTTTTATTTTGAGACAGGGTCTTGCTAGGTTGCTTAGAGGCTATTTTATATTTCTAAAGTTTTTTTTTGTTTGTTTGTTTCAATTTGGTTGCAGGTGGCAGTACTTTAAAAAAGATATTTATGGAATTCCAATGAGTGGTGATGGATGATGCAGTTCAAATAACTAAGGTAAGAGAAATAAAACCCAAACTGTGGGAAGGCCTTGTTAGAAAAGATAATGTACTCGCAAAATAAAGTTAAAAACTAGGCTCTTTCCCATTCTATTTTGTTTCCAAGCTGTAAAAATAGCTTATTTTTCATGATTAAAAACAATTGTCATCCTTTAAGATGATGGTTCTCAATGTGGTCATGTACAAGAATCATGACCTTAAAAAAAAGAAAAAAAAAAAAAAAAGACTGAAGTACTGAAGTACTATCCTGCCATCCTGCCCTTAATGAATTGAAGCTTCTACGGGTAGATCACAGATGAACTCCAGGTTTTACTAGAAGTGTCAACCTATACTACAGCTTTGGAGAACTGTTTGGCATTATTCTCTGAAGTTAATATAATAACATACATGTACCCAGTAACCCAGGAATTCTACTCCCAGGCATTTGCCTTGAGAAATGAAAACACGTCCACACAAAGATATTAAATATTCACTGCACTTTATTTGTAATAGCTATAAACTGGAAATAAATGTCCAAAAACATAATGAATAGGTCATAAATTTTAATATATTTATGCAAAGAATTCTACTTAGCAATTGAAAGGAACAAAATTAATGTACAATATAGTTGAATCTCATTGATTTAATGTGTGAAAGAAGCTAGAAACACACAAGGATGTGTAGTTCAATTGTCAGGTAAAACTGAACTATAGAAGTCAGTGAGTGGCTCCTCCAGCCGGAGGTTGGGAGTGGAAGGAGGTATGTGAGAGCCCCTGCTGCACCGAGAGTGTTTTCTATGTTACTGTTGCATTTACATATTTCTTTTTTCTTTTTTCTTTTATTTTGGTTCCTTGTACACAAATGGAGTACAACTGTCCTTTTTTCTGGTTGTACACAAAATAGAATCATACAATTTGCGTACTCATACGTATACATAGGGTAATGATGTTTGTCTCATTCTATTATCTTTCCTTCCGCGCCTCTTCACCACCCCTAATTTTCCTCTATACAATCCATCCTTTCTCCATTCTTCCCTTACTTCCCCCCATTCCTGCTTTGTGTCATCAACCACTTATCAGAGAAATCATTCCACCTTTGGTTTTTTGGGATTGGCTAATTTAACTTAACATGATGTTCTCTAACTCCATCCATTTACCTGCAAATGTCATAATTTTATTATTCTTTATGGCTGAATAATATTCCATTATGTATATTTACCACAGTTTCTTTATGCATTCATCTACTGAAGGGCATCTAGGTTGGTTCCACAATCTAGCTATAGGTGAATTGGGCTGCTATAAACATTGATGTGGCTGCATCACTGTAGTATGCTGATTTTAAGTCCTTTGGGTAGGATAGCTGGGTTAAATGGTGGTTCTATTCTGAGTTTTCTAAGGAATCTCCACACTGCTTTCCAGAGTGGCTGCACCAGTTTGCAACCCCACCAGCAATGTATGATGTACCTTTTTCCCCACATCCTCGCCAACACCTACTGTTGCTTGTATTCTTGATAATAGACATTCTAATTGGGATGAGATGATATCTTAGGGTAGTTTTGATTTGCATTTCTCTTATTACTAGAGATGTTGAACATTTTTTCATATATCTGTTGATTGCTTGTAGATCCTCTTCTGTCAAGTGTCTGCTCATTTCCTTAGCCCATTTATTGATTGGGTTATTAGTATTCTTGGTGTAAAGTTTTCTGAGTTCTTTATAAATTCTGGAGATTAGTGCTCTATCTGAAGTGTGTGTGGCACATGTGTGTGTGCAGTGGGGATTGAACCCAGGGCCTTGTGCTTGCAAGGCAAACACTCTACCAACTGAGCTATATCCGTAGCCCCTATTTTTTTTAATTTTCTTGTAGTAAAATATACTAACATAAAATTTATCATTTTAAGCATTAAATTTTAAGTATACTGTTTACTGGAATTAAGTACAGTCACGTTGTGGACCATCTCTAGAACTTTTTCATTTCCCCAACTGAAATTCTGTACCCGTTAGACTACAACTCCTAATTCCTCCTTTTCCCAGCCCCTGGAAACCACTAGTCTATTCCCTGTCCTTATGAATTTTACTATTCTGGGTACCTCATATAAATGTAGTCACAGAAAATTTGTCCTTCTTACCATAGGGCTGGCCGGCGCTCTCTCTCTCTCCCCCTCTCTCTCTCCCTCTCTCTCTCCCTCTCTCTCTCCCTCTCTCTCTCCCTCTCTCCCTCCCTCTCTCCCTCCCTGCCTCCTTCTCTCCCTCTCTCCCTCCCTCCTTCTCTTCCCCTCTCCTCCTCCCTCCCCCCCCTTCTTTCTCTTTTGGTACTAGGGGATGAGCCACGGGACTACAACCCTAGCCCTTCTTTTTTATTTATTTATTTATTTTGAAACAGGATCTTACTTAGTTGCTGAGGCTGACCTCAAACTTGTGATCCTCATGCCTCAGCCTCCTGAGCCCCTGGGATTATAGGTGTGCACCACTGTACCTGGCAGTGTTAAGGCACTATTCCAATATCCCAAATAAAAAGTCTTTGCTTTTTGAAGCAAAGACAAAGGATTTATTCTGACTGGGGCTGAGGGAGCAGGGTGCAAGTGGATGAAGGTGGAGGTGTTAGATTCCATGTGAGTGGGCTCATGAGGAAAGGGGGGCCAATTTCACACAGGTTGAGATGTCTGAACAAAATGGGGTCAATCTGACCTAGTTTCCAAATCAGCCCATAGTAGCAGCATAGTGTTTTCAAGGGTCATCCATGTTGTAGCATTCAATTGATTTTTAATGAATTTTTATATGCATATATCACATTTTCTTCATCTGTTTATCCATTGATGGACATGGGTTGCTTCCACAATTTCACTGTTGTGACTAATGCTTTTCTGAACATGGGTGTATAAACAGCTGTGCAAGTCCCCACTTTCAGTCCTTCTGAGTATATATTTAGAAGTAGAATTGCTGGATCATATAGCAATTCTGTGATCCAGCAGTTTTTGGAGGGACCACTGTGCTGTTTTCCACAGTGCCTTAGCATTTTATATTCTTCCCAGTATTACTACTTTTTAAAGGCCTTTGTAATGCTCAATTATGTGTGTTTATATTTCCTATTTCTTTTGTGAACCTTTTTGAAAAATTAGTTTGTTTTGCCTCTCTAATATGGAAGATGAGTATTTACTTTTGACAGTTTGTCCATTATGAAAGATGAGGATTCACCTCATATTATCCATCCATTTGATTTTGCATAATTTTTTATACTTCTGCTGTTTATTAGTACCTTTCATGTAGACTTTTCCACTTAACCTTTAAAATTGTTAACTTCTGCATCCTGTCTTCTGATCACAGACAGACCTTTTATGGTGTCTGTAAGTTCTCTCAAAATTGAAAGCCGTTAAGCAATATTCCCTTTGTAGCTAGCCAGTATTGCCCTGTGAGGTCAAAGAGAGTTTTCTGGGTTTTCTATTTCTATGTAGGTTTAATGTTGTGGACCCTTGACTATTCAAAGGAGAAAATTAAAAGTGAATTCTCTTTTGAAACTACCAGTTGCTTTTAGTCATACTGTATATTTCATATTTTGACCATAACTTTCTTGCGCAGTTTTTACCCCTGGAGTTTCTTTTGTTTTTGTCTGTTTGCCCGCTAAGATCTTACTTTCCCCTAAGTTCACACTCACACACCCTAGTCTTCTAAGACTTGTCCATACCATCCACTGTAGCTCAAGTATAGTCTAGTCATATATTCTAGTTCTAGGTATGTATTTTTTTAGGATGTATACATATAGTTCAGCCATAAGATGGACCACATTATGAAAGGCTTCTGTTCAGTTCAGATATTTTGAAATACATAATTTATTTATTGTGTATTTAGTGTGAAACCATTGAGCAGGATGAATATGACACTTTAGGTAGACTCCTGGGAGTGTGATTGGAGGGATGTTAGCTGAATTGGAATGCAGTAGAAGGCCTGGACCAGTTCAGAGCTACAGGAAATATAGATTCTGAAGTCCCCTTCCAAGAGACCTGAAACCATAATCTTCAGACCAGAGACCCAAGACTCTTAACTGAAGCTTCTTTTTCTCCTGCTCTGATTCTGATGATTATCCTACTTTGGATAACACTGGGTGTGAGATAATAAACACATGAAATGGGTTGGTGGTTCTATGAGCAGAAGGAAGAGAGGGAAGCTACGAAAAGAGACATTTCAAAGAAGTGGTCCATAGATTGGTGTCTAAGAGACTGAGATAGAGATGGAATTCTTCACAGAAATGGGGTTGTGCCCAGCACATCTCAACTCTTTTTACTTCCCTTTAGGTCTTTTGCCCATTTTCTAATGAGATTTTTTTGTTTTATTATGGTTCAGTTTAGAGAGTCAATTATACTTTCTTTTTAGTTATTATTTTAATTTATTTTAACATATAAATTATACATTTATGATATACAACATGTGGTTTTTATATGTGCATACATACATACATTGTGGAATGGCTAAATCAAGCTATTTAACAGCACATACTGATGTTTTGTTTTTGATGAGCGCACTTAAAATCTACTCAACAGTTTTAAAATGTGCAGGATATTGTTTTTAACTGCAGTCTCTGTGATGTATAATATATCTCTTGAACTTATTTCTCCTGTTTAACTAGAATTTTGTGTGCTTTGATCAGTATCTTCCAGATCTACATGTCCCCCAGCCTCCGGTAATCACTGCTTTACTCTATTTCTGAGTGTGACGTTTTTATATTCCACATATAAGTAATATTGTACAGTATTTATCTTTTACTTTAACGTAATGCCCTCCAGGTTTCGATACGTTGCCATAAATGACAGGATATTCTTTTTTAATACTGAATAATGTTCCATTGTGTATGTATGCCACATTTTCTTTATCCGTTCATCCATTAGTGAACATTTAGTTGATTCCAAATTTTGACTATTGCAAATAATGCTGCAGTGAAACAGGATACCAGTATCTTTTTGAAATAATGATGTCATATCCTTTGCATGTATATCAAGTAGGGGGATTATTGGATCATATGGTAGTTACATTTTCAGTTTTTCAAAGAACCTTTACACTGTTTTCTGTATGGTTGTACTAATTTGCAATCCCACCTATTTATGCCTTATTGGTAAAGTTCATCATTAAATACGTTTTGCTGATATTTCCTCCCAGTCTGTGTCATGTCTTTTCATCGCTTTAACAAGACCTTTCACATACCTGATTTTAAAAAGTGATAAAAGTTTAATTTGTGAATTTGTGAACTTTTGTGCATCTTGGTTTAGTGTGGTGTCTAAAAACCATCTAACCCTGGGTCAAAGAGATTTCCCCCTATGTTTTCTTCAGAACTTCTATTTAAAGTTTTATATATCGTTTACAAATGTATAATTCTATTTTATATTTATGTCAAGGATCCATTTTGAGTTATTCTTATACAACTTATAAGACTTTTGTTAAGGTTCTTTATTTTTCTTTGCCTGGAAGTTCACTTATTTCAGCCCCATTTATTGAAAAGACCATCCTTCCTCCATTGAATTGATTTTGCGTCTTTGCCATAAATCAGGCAAACTTGTAAGGGTCTGTTTCTTAACTCTGTCTTGTTCTGTAGATCTCTTTGTCTCTTCTTCAGTACCACAGTTTTGATGACTATAACTATATAGTAAGTCTTAAAATTGGTTAGTGTATTTCTTCCAATGTTGTTATTTTTAGTACCATTTTAGCTATTCTAGTTCCATATAAATTTTATTCCATATATGTTATTCCATATAAATTTTAAAATTAATCGTGTCTCATTAAAAATCAATTGTGGGGCCTGGGGTTGTGGCTCAGTAGTAGAGCGCGTGCCTAGCACATGTGAGGCACTGGGTTAGATCCTCAGCACCTCATAAAAATAGATGAACAAAATAGTTATAAAAAATATATTTAGCTGGGCGCGGTGGTACACGCCTGTAATCCCAGCACTTGGGAGGCTGAGGCAGGAGGATCTCGAGTTCAAAGCCAGCCTCAGCAACTTAGCGAGGCCCTAAGCAACTCAGTGAGACCTTGTCTCTAAATAAAATACAAAATAGGGCTGGGGATATGGCTCAGTGGTGGAGTGCCCCTGGGTGCAATCCCCAGGACCCCCAAAAAATAAAAATAAAAATATGTATTTAAAAAATCAATTATGTTAACCCTAAACATCATTCTGGGGAGAACTGATATCTATACAATGTTGAGTTACCTAAAATGTGAACATAGTATATTTTTCTACTTATTTAGGTCTAATTTTATTTGTTACTGTGTTTTATTAGATTTGTACTTCTGTATTTCCTGTTTTGGGGGGGTGATTATAAATCATATTGTGTTCTTAAGATTTGTTTTCAGTTGGTCATTGCTAATACATGAAAATACTTGCAGCCGGGTGCGGTGGTGCACGCCTATAATCCAAGCGACTTGGGAGGCTGAGTCAGGAGGATCACGAGTTCAAAGCCAGCCTCAGCAACTTAGCGAGGCCCTAAGCAACTCAGTGAGACCCTGTCTCTAAATAAAATACAAAAATAGGGCTGGGGATGTGGCTTAGTGGCTGAGTGTCCCTGAGTTCAATCCCTGGTTCCAAAACAAAAACAAAAACAAAAACAAAAAATACTTGCAATCTGTAGAAACTTTATTCCCTTTTCTTTCCATATTGCACTGGTGAGGACTTCTGGTACTAATGAGTGGTGAGAGTGAACAATCCTGGTCATGTTAATGAGTTTAGGGGTGAAGCGTTGAGACTTTGGGGTCTTATAGATGCCTTTTATCAGGTAGATTTTTTTTTTCCTAATCCAACTTTACTGAGGATTTGGGGGGTTTGTTATATTTTATTTTTGTGAATGGGTGTTTGTGCCAAATGTGTTTTTGCATAGATTGATATGATTATGTGGGGCTTTTTCTTTGTTTGTATTGATTTTTTTTTAATTGAACCATTTTTGCTTTCTTGAGATTAATCTCACTTGGCATGCTATGTTGTCTTTTTACCTATTATAGTATTTACTTTGGTAATCTGTTAAGGATTTTTGTGTCTGTTTCAAGAGGGAAATTGGTCTGTAGTTTTCTGTTTACTGTTTGGTTTTGTTATTAGAATAGGCTGTTTTTTAAAAAAATAATTGGGAAATGTTCCCTTCTCTTCTGTGTTTTGGAAGAGATTGTGTAGAGTTGGCATTATTTTTTCTTTTTTGGTAGAATTTGCCAGTGAAGCCTTCTGGGCCTGATGACTTCTTTTACAGAAGTTGAAACATTTCTTTAAAAAGTTATAGGAATTTTGGATTTTGGAAATTTTTTTCAAGGAATTAGTCTGGTTTTGTCTAAGTTGTTGGATTTATTTATAAGAGGTTTTTGTTTTTGTTGTTATTTTTGCAGTGCTGGGGCAATCCCCATCCAATACCAGGGGTGTTCTGCCACTGATCTACATTCCCAGCTCTTTTTATTTTGATTTTGGGACAGGATTTCCTTAAGTTGTCCAGGCTGGCCTTGAGCTTGTTACTCTCCTTCAGCCTCCCCAGTAGTCAGGACAACAGGTGTGTGCCTGTAATATTGCTACTGAAATACATGAAATACATGTCTGTCTTTCTCTCTTTCTTTCTTTCTTTCTTTCCTTTCTTTTCTTTCTTTTCTTTCCCTTCCTTCCTTCCTTCCTTCCTTCCTTCCTTCCTTCCTTCCTTCCTTCCTTCCTTCCTTCCTTTCTTTCTTTCTTTTTCTTTCTTTCTTTCTTGGGATTGAACCCAGTGCCTTGTGCATGCAAGGCAAATACCTCACCCCTGAGCTACATCCCAGCTCTGAAATATCTTCTTTTCAAATTATGAAGATTTATTTTATTAGCCAGTATGTTATCTGTCTTGGCGTATGTTCCATGGGCATTTGAAAAGGATGTATAGCCTGCTGGTTGGTTAGGTCTTGTTAGTTAATGGTGTTCATTTCTTCTATATCCTTCGTGATTTTCTGTCTAGTGGTTCTGTCCGTTACTAAAAGAGAGTTATTGAATTCACAACCATAATTGTTGATTTGTTTCTTTCTCCTTTTAATTCTATTAGTTTTTGCTTCATATATTTTGTAGCTCTGTTCTTTCATGCTTACAAATCTGGAATTTTTATGTCTTCTTAGTGAATTGACCCTTTTCTCATTATGTATTATTTCTCTTTGTCCTTGCTCTTGATAATGTTCCTTGCTCTGAAGAATATCACATAGTAATATAGCTGTCAGCTCATCTTTGATTAGTGTTTGAATGCTATATCTTCATCGATTTTTTGCAAATTAACAGACTTTTAAAAAAGCAGTTTTAGGTCTGTAGAAAAGTTGGAAAGTATAGAGAGTTCCTGTATATACCCTCACTTCTGTCCCACACCTTTACCCCTCTTGCATTCGTGTGGTAGATTTTTTGTTTTTGTACGGGGGATTGAACCAAGAGGGGTTCAACCACTGAGCCACATCTCCAGTCCTTTTTTATTTTTTATTTTGAGAAAGGGTCTCACTAAGTTGCTTAGGGCCTCACTCAGTTGCTGAGTCTGGCTTTGAATTTGTGATCCTCCTGCCTCAGCCTCCAGAGCCACTGGGATTACAGGTGCATGCTACCACATCCAGTTCACGTGGTAGATTTTTTTTCCCATCAGCCAGCCAGTATTGTTAAATAATTACTAACTAAAGGCCACAATTTGTGTCAGATTTTATTATTTATTATTCTACATTCTACCAGTTTTGACAAATGTGTAATTACATATATCCACCATTATAGTATCTTACAGAATAATTTCACTGCAATAAAAATTCCCTGTGCTCCATCTACTCATCCCTGCCTTTCCTTTCTCTGAAGGAGGATTTAGTACACAGATTTTAAAAATTCATTTCTCTAGCTCCCTCCTCACCATAATTCTCTCCTGACTGTGGTTATGCTGGAGTTGGCTCTCTTTCGTTTTTCCAGGGTGGAGGTGGAAGACAGCTCCACCCACGTTCCCCATAGATGCAACATGCTTGCAATGAATTCTGGGCCACAGTGCCTGATGGTGGTGGTGGCGGGGAGCACTCATTTTTTGTGTGTGCCTGAGATAGGGCAAGAATGGTCAAAATGTTTTTGCCTTTCTGTGCTGCCCCTTTCCTGGTCTTTTATCTAGAGAAAAAGCAGACTTTTCTTGACACTTTCTTGTCTGTGCTAATTTGTGTTTTCAGATTGTGGACTTTTCTGAAGCTGAGGCTAGACATATTAGAAGTCAAATGAAATAAAACAAAAGGTAAAAAACTTGCTGGATTGATCTTTGTATTCGTGGCTCCTAGCTAATCCTTTCTTTTTTCCACTTTTCAGAATCCTTGAGTTGTTTCATGAATATTACCCATGGATTTTGGTTGTAATTACTGGGAGTAATAAGGCAGAATATTCTTAATCTATCTTGTCCTGAATGGTAAATCTCCTTTGCAGTTTTAAATTATGAACTTTATGCCCTGTTTCATTAGTTTTTTTTACCTATATTCTTTTTCCCTCTGGGAGCGTTCCTTCACAAACTGTTTCTTTTCCTTTGTTCCCTTGCTTATTGAATGGCATCTGCTTGGTAAACCAGAAACCCAGAAAGAGTAGCATCTAACATCTTCCTCTCTTACCACAAGAGCAAATCCACTATCAAGTGCTTTATCTCATAAATACCTTCCTACTTGCATCCACCAATAACCTAATCTTCTAATTGTGCTTCCCACTTTTGCTACTCTGCCCTTTCTACCCAGCTTAAGTGTTCAATCCAAAATACAGGGGTTTGTATTGTTCGGGTTTGTATTCTTCAAAGGCTTCTTAATCCTTGGAAAAAAAAAAAAATCCCAGTGTGGTCCTGCCCTGTATACATCTCCAGCCTCTCCTAGCACCATGTTCCCTTTCACTCTTTGTGCTCCAGACACGATGGCTTCTTTCAATGGCTTCCACCCTCTCTGTGGCCCCTGACCAAAATGAAGTTCCCTGTCCTTCCTGTCTCCCTGACTCATGTTCATCCTTTACATCTTACCTCAATGGTGGCCTTGGCTGAGCTCCCTGACTAGGTTGAAAAAAGAAAGTTCTTATATAGGCTTTTAGAGTCCCCTAATTCTTTTTCCTGTCACTTGTCACATTTGTGAGGTGATTTTTTTAATGCTACTACAATGTAAGTTTCATAAGTTAGGTGTTCAGTTAGATTTATTATTTCGTTTCTAGTACCAGAAACAGGGTGTAGTACATAGTAAATGCTCAGTGAATGTATCCCCAGCCCCCATGAATGCATTTTAAACAAAAAATTGGAATTTTATAAGCAATTTAATAACATTTGTTAGGGTAATCATGTGGTTTTTTTTTTTTCTCCTGAAGTGGCACTGGCAGTTGAACCCAGAGGTCCTTTACAGCTGAGCTATATCCCAAATCCTTCCTTTGTTAAAAGGGGTCTCACTAAGTTGCCAAGGATGGCTTTGAACTTGCAATCCTCTTCCTCAGCCTGGCATATTTTGAATTGTTTTTGTGAGGATCTTTATTAACATGTTTCCTATTAATAGACTGGTTAAATTTCTGAAGTAAACCTTACTTGGTTTTGATTTGCATTTCTCTTATAACGAGTGAGAACACAGGCAACAACAGGTGTTGGCGAGGATGTGGGGAAAAGGGTACACTCATACATTGCTGGTGGGAGTGCAAGTTGGTGCAGCCACTCTGGAAAGCAGTGTGGAGATTCCTTAGAAAACTTGGAATGGATCCACCATTTGACCCTGCTATCCCACTCCTTGGCTTATACCCAAAGGACTTAAAATCAGATTGCCTCAGTGATGCAGCCACATCAATGTTCATAGCTGCTCAATTCACAATAGCTAGATTGTGGAATCAACCTAGATGCCCTTCAGTAGATGAATGGATAAAGAAACTGTGGTATATATACACAATGGAATATTACTCAGCCATAAAGAAGAATAAAATTATGACATTTGTAGGTAAATGGATGATGTTGGAAACTGTTATGCTAAGTGAGATCGGCCAATTCCCAAAATCCAAAAGCCGAATGGTCTCTCTGATAAATGAATGATGATGCATAATGTGGGGGGGAAAGATGGCAAGAATGGAGGAAAGATAGCTAGCATAGAGGGAAGGGAGGGGTGGGGGTGGGTGGGGGGTAAAATTAATAACAGAATGTGTGACAGATACCATTGCCCTGTGTACATGCATGAACGCACAGATGGTGTGACTCTACTTTGTGTACAACCAGTGAAACAATAGCTGTACTCCATTTGTGT
>JAJEJO010003134.1:989994-1088707 GCA_020662805.1 Glaucomys volans
TAGGGTTTTTTTTTTTTTTTTCTTAGTAGTAACAATCCTAATGGGTATGAAGTGGTCTCTCATTATGGTTTTGATTTGTTTGTCCCTAATAGTGATATTGAACATCTTTTAATGTGTTTTTTGGCTGTTTGGATAGTTTCTTTGGAGAAATGTCTGTTCATGTCCTTTCCCTATTTTTTAATCAGATTATTTTTTGTTGTTGATTATAGGAGCTCTTTATGTATTCTAGGTTTCAATTCCTTATTAAATATGTGATTTATATACAATTTCTCCATCTTTGTGTTTCCTTTTCATTTGTTGATAGTGTTCTTTGATTCACAAAACTTTTTAATTTTGATGAATGTTATGGTATAGATGTGGTGTCCCCCACAAGTTCATGTATGAGACAAGGTAAGGTTTGGAGGAGAAATGATGGGGTTAACTAAGTGGTAACTGGAGGCAGGAGGGGTGTGGCTGGCGGAAGTGGTCATTGGGGGTGTGGCTATGGGGTATATATTTTGTATCTGGAGAGTGGAGTCTCTCTTTTCTTCCCAATCATCATGTGAGCTGCTTCCTTCTGCCACACTCTTCCACCATGATGTCCTGCCCTACTTTGAGCCCCAAGGAATGGAGCCAGCCACTGGACTGAGACCTCAGAAACTGTGAGCCCCTACATAAACCTTTCCTCCTTTACTTTTGTTCTGGTTGGGTCTTTTATCACAGCAGCAAAATAGCTTGACTAAAACAATGAAGTACAAATTTATCTTTTCTTTTGTTGCCTATGTTTTTGGTGTCACATCCAAGAAATCATTGCCACATTCATGTCATGAATTTTTTGCCCCATGTTTTCTTCTAAGAGTTTTATAGTTTTAGTTCTTATGTTTAGGTCTTTGACCCATTTTTGTGTTTATTTGTGTATATAGTTAAAGGCAAGTATCCAATTTAACTTTTTTGTATATGGATATCTAGTTTTCTAGGCAACATTTTTTGAAGACTGTCCATTGAATTGCTTTTGCCCTTTGTCAAAAAATATTTGGACATATTTGTGTGAGTCTATTCATGGTTCAGTATTTTTTGGTGGGGAGACTGGGGATTGAACTCTGGGCACTCAAGCACTGAGCCACATCCCCAGCCCTATTTTGTATTTTATGTAGAGACAGGGTCTCACTTTTGCTGAGGCTGGCTTTGAACTCATGATCCTCCTGCCTCAGCCTCCCGAACCACGGGGATTATAGGCATGCGCCACGGTGCCCAGCATCGTTTAGTATTTTATCCCATTTTTCTTTGTGTCTGTCCCTGTGGTAATGCTGCACTCTTAACTACACAGTGAACCTTAACGTTGGGCTTACTTACTGTCCTGAATTGTCTCATTTTTAAATTTTACATAGATAAGCTCTACTATGTATGACTTTATATATGTAGTGGTATGCTTTAAAAACAAGTACTTTTCCATATTATCTTTTCCATATTTGTCTTAATTAATTTGCAACATAAAAGTATACCAAACTGTATTTTCTGTTGGTTCATTGTAGTAATCTGACTAACATTCTTGTCTCCAGGGTCATGTCTGCCATGGTCCCAAACTGAGTTTTGCCTGAGGCATAACTTAAAGGCAGGAGAACTTAAGAATCTTGATTCATAGCCTTGTGGTCCAGATTTGTTCTCTGGAATTTCGTCTGTGGAAGGGAGCTGCTCTCCAGGGCCACTGGTAGCAGGGGTCCTCTTCCGTTTGATTTGGACTTCTCTATTATATTACCTTTCTCAAGAGAAGATCTATGAAGAGAGCTGGGTTCTGATGTCCTGGAGTTTCTTGTTTAGCTCTTCAGCATTTTTTCCGGCTGTTTTTTCTCACTAGCAGCTCTTCAGTGTGCTGTTCCTAGCCGCCCCCCCTCCACCGGCAAGTATCAGTTTTCTACTCATCAATTCCCACCTACTCCTGCTTGTCAGATGTCTCCTGCCTGACTTGCTCATTGCTGCCTTTGTCACTTGTACAGCTGTCCTCTTCCCTACTTTGGCTTTCTGCCTGTCTTCCATGGCAGCTGCTCTGTTGTTGCCTGTCTGCTATCCTGCCCCTTCTCCCATCACCTCCTGCAGTTACAACACGTATTGCCGTACTGCACATTCTCCACATTCAGAAGTGCACTCATCATCTTCCCCACTGTATGCCCCCAAACCAGTCATCCTCCAGCAAAGAGCAATAGCACTGCTGTTCAGACACCTGGACCTTCCTTACCTCAGCATCTCACGAAGTCTTTAATTTTACTACCATAAATAAATCAGTCTCCTCTAAAAATTCCTGCATTACTCTGAGGTCCTCCTACTTTGTTGGCTAGATTATTTCTGAAGACTTTAGACAGTGACGCACCTTACCGCAAACACTACCAGTTGATCCTCCGTCCTGCAGTTAATTATTATTTTTAAAATCCAAATTGTTCCAGTCAACTTCCTAAAATCTTTGGTGGTTCCCCTTTGTGTTAAGTGGTAAGGCATTACTTTGTTTTTTTGGGGGGGATGTGTTTTTTTAATTTTTAAAAATTTATTTAATTTTTGATTCATTGAACACAAATGGGAGTACAGCTGTTGTTTCTCTGGTTGTACACAAAGTAGAGTCACACCATCTGTGCATTCATACATGTACACAGGGCAATGATGTCTGTCATATTCTGTTGTTATTCTTACCCCTCACCCCGACCCCACCCCTCCCTTCTCTCTATGCTATCTATCCTTCCTCCATTCTTGCCACCCTTCCAACCCGCATTATGCATCATCATTCACTTATCAGAAAGACCATTCAGCCTTTGGATTTTGGGGATTGGCTAATCTCACTTAGCATAACAGTCTCCAACATCATCCATTTACTTACAAATGCCATAATTTTATTCTTCTTTATGGCTGAGTAATATTCCGTTGTGTATATATGCCACAGTTTTATTGTGCTTCAGGCCACTTCATGATTGAGAAAAGCTTCCTCTTCTAGCCTCATGGTGTTCATTTAACCTCCTGCCTGCATTCTCACAGACATTAGTCTTTTTGTCATTTTTATACTCATTTAATGGAAATTTCTTGAAGTCTTGCTTAATGCCCTTACCCAGCTCTTTGTTGTTCCTGGGATGAGATGGGCTTTTTCAGGTTTTCAGTTCCTCTTTACTTGAAAGACTGTGACTCTTCTCTTGGCTAATTACTCATATCCTTCCATGGTTAGCATCCTCTCCCCTGAAAATGCCTTCTCTGGTATGCAGTTTATCCTCCACACCTTAGAGGATAGAGGTGGAGCTCTAACTCCACACCTTAGAGTTAATTGGCTAAAGACTTTTATGGCAAGTGATAATACAGGATTTGAATAAATGGTTTATCTGTGCTTACTACTAATTAGCGAACTCCTTGATGACTACTAGTTAGCGAACTCCATAACTGCTCCATCTATGTGTCCTCCACTATTTGGTGAATCATGAAGGGAAGAACATGAACTTTGGAGTTTCAAAAGCCCTGAGTTTGAATATCAGTAGACATTTATTAAATATGTGTTCTGTACAAATTCCTTAACCTCTGTGCTCTTCTGTTTCTTTACCTGCAGAATGGGAAAAAATAGTACTTGGTCCATGGGGTTGTGAGGATTAAATGAGTTAAAAGTACATAAAATGCATATTACCAGTGCCTAGCACATAGCAGGCAACCAAGGATTATCGTTGTGAAAATGTGTTTTGTTCCTAATGATGAACAGTGCTGAACCCTTCTAGACACCTTTTCCTTAAGTCGGGGAACCTGAACAGCTCTAGGGCAGAGTTTATTGCTCCCAGCTGCTGCTTTGTTTGTCCCACACCTGAGAGGCATCCTCAGTAAGATCGAGTTGAGCATGTATCTTTCGCACAAAGGGTTTAATTTCCCCCCAAAAAGTGTTTACTTAAAAATCAAGACTAGTACTTGATTGTAGATATTGGATATCTTAAACATTAGCGCTTGATTAACCTGATGACATTTTAAAAATCACTGCTCCTCTGTTGAGAGATGTATAAAATTGAAATAATCACAATTAGTTTTAATTGGCATTGGGAATACATCTATTTCTTCATTAAGTCTTTAAATCTTTAAAGGATCAAATAATGATAGGTGAACAAAAGCCAGGTAATCTTGGGTTTGAATTCTACCTCTGCAATATACAAACTGAGAAACCATCTCTCATTCATTTTCTTTGTCTGCAAAATGGAAGTAAAATGAGTATATAATTTGAAGAGTTGCTGTGAGATCTGAGAAAATGTTTCTGTTGAGATAATACATATCTGACATTTGATATTTTATCAGTAATAACATATTAAATGTGGAATATTTAATTTTGAGTAGCAAGAATTTTAATGAAAGCTGTTACAACCAAAGTCTAAACTCTGGAAAATGTGCAGATTAGTTCTCCTTTGTTAGTGAGGACTTCATAATGTTCTTTATAGCCTTTTTTCCTTTAGTAAATATATGCAGATCCCCCTTGTAATTCCCATCCCATGAGCATCACAGGTCATAATCAGAGTTGGTCTTATTCCTTTGACCAGCTATAGCAGGATTGGGTTGGGTTGCCTATATCAGAGAGTGAAATGGCTTCATTTCTTTCTCAAGTACACAAAATATGAAAGTAAGGGGGGCTGGTGTGGCAATTTGACAGTGTCATAAGAGAAACTAGTCTTTTTTCCTCTCTCTGTTCTAAGGGTCCAGAATAGCTGTTGGGGATCTAATTATCACATCCACATTCCAGATTACAGGAAGGAAGAAAGGAAAAAGCCTCAGTTCCTTCCTTTTAAACCACCTTGGTACAGGTCTCATAACACACTTTGGTTTCCTCTCTCCTTAGCTGAGAGTTTAATAACTTGTCTGCATCTGTCTGAGGAATGGGTATATCCTCCTTAGTACTAGCATCCAGTTTTCTTCCTTCTTCCTCTCCTTGCCGTCAGGTGGGAAGGCACTATTCTCAGGGCCTTAGCATCCATTGACAGGGAGGGAGTGGATGTCTAGGCAATGAGTGTTGCTCTTTGGCCTGAAGGCAAAGTAGCCTTTCTCTAACAGGTACTGGGTATGCCTGTGAATGATTCCTTTATCTTGGGTGCAGGATATATATTTCAAAGAATTTGCCCCTGCAATGCATGTAAGCATGTTTAGTAATTGGGAACTATACATTCAAGGTTTCTGTAATTCAAGAGGGTTATGCCTCATAAATTACAATAACACCAAAATCAGTGTAGGAGAGTTGATGAGAATTAAATGAAGGGAGGCATAGGAAGTGCTCAGAGCAACCTGGCCTTTGTGATGGGAGAGCAGGTGTGAATGATTTAACAGCCAGTGGGAGATTGGGAATGATTTAATAGACCATTGGGGAGTCCAGAGCTTCCACATAGATCCATAGAAAATGTCTCAAGTCTACAATGCTGAATTTGAATTTTAAGTATATTTAGGAAATGTTCTTAGACATTTAGTAATTTTCAGAACTTTGTCTTTTATCCCAGGGCTTTTAATTATTATTAATGGCATCTTGGTTTTTCTTTGTTATTTGAATGTTGAACTTTGCTAATTGAGCAACCTACTGTATATTCAGTGGAAATATTATTTTAAGTTAGTAAGGAATCTTTTTATAATGAAAGAACTATATATTGGCCTTTTGTGTGGGTGGAGCAGGAAAGAGAACACAATGTGTATGCCATTGTGTCCAGTATATTAGGGAAATGCCCAGACTTCATGACTCATCTCCCCAAATCTCCTTGTTCAGTTGTCTGTACTCAGTTAGCCAAAAGCTTATGATTCACAATGTGTGTTTTTGAAAAATGAACAGTTTTAAACTTGGGTTTCTCGCATTATTTTGACTTCCCTGGAATATGTAATTCTGTCTTTACTCAGAGCATCGTTGCCTAATAGAAAATGATATATAAGAGGAGAGGAAATTGTATAAATCATTTTTAACAAAAGCAATAGAAAGGACTGGTTAAAATAACTGGCATATCCATATGATTAAACACTATGCAGCCATTGACAAAAAGGTAGCTATATGTATTGATATGGAAGATGTTTAGGATTTATTGTATAAGTACAAATACAAGTTGCAGATATGTATAATAGGATCCTGTTTTTATTTTAAGTGTGATTATACACTGGTGTAGTAGAGAAAACTTCTAAAGAATATAGAAGGAAGTATTTAGAGATCCTTTCTGGGAAATGGGACTAGCAGGTGGTGAATGAATATTTTATATGCCTCTGTTCAGTTTGCATTTCTTGTGATGAACATGCCTTACCTTTTTCTTTTTCATAGTTTATAATGTGTAATGATAGAAGGGGAAAACCAATGACTTTATTATTTTTTAAAAATAATCCCTAATAACATTAAAAGATTCCATTAACAATGGTAATATAGTATAAAATACTCCAGAATAAATACAGGAAGAAATGTGTTGGGCAAAAAAGAATATTTCAAGGAACATAAAAACTTGAATAAGTGAAAAAAATATTGTGCTCTAGGATTGCAAGATTTAATTTTTTAATG
Source organism: Glaucomys volans (assembly GCA_020662805.1). Lineage (NCBI taxonomy): Eukaryota > Metazoa > Chordata > Mammalia > Rodentia > Sciuridae > Glaucomys > Glaucomys volans. The sequence continues at coordinate 996,485 of JAJEJO010003134.1, forward strand.
TTACCAAAATGACCATACTACCAAAAGTACTATACAGATTTAATGCAATTCTTACTAAAATTCCAGTGATGTTCTTCATCACAATAGAAAAAGCAGTCATGAAATTCGTTTGGAAAAATAAGAGGCCCCGAATAGCCAAAGCAATCCTCAACAAGAAAAGTGAAGCGGAAGGTGTTACAATACCAGACCTTAAATTATACTACAGAACTGTAGTAACAAAAATGGCTTGGTTTGGCACAAAAGCAGACATGAAGACCAATGGAACAGAATGGAAGACACAGAAACAAACCCAGTTTAAGAAGTAAAATGAAGACTCAAATGGGATGGTATCAAACTAAAAAGCTTCATCACAGTAAAGGAAACAATCAAGAATTGCTCTCTTGAGAGAGCCTATAGAAAAATCTTTGCCACCTGCACCTTATATATATCTTCAGGATATATATAAAGAATTCAAACACTTAACACCAAAAAAAAAAAATAAAAACCCACAAAAAAATAAATAGCCCAATCAGTGAATGGGCAAAGGAACTAACCGACACTTCACAGAAGAAATATGATCAGTCAACAAATATATGAAAAAAAATGTTCAACATCACTAGCAATTAGAGAACTGCAAATTAAAAGACTGAGATTTTATCTCACTCCTGTCAGAAAGGCAATTATCAAGAATACAATTAACAATAAATGTTGGTGAGGATGTGGGGGAAAAGTTACACTTCTGTATTGTGGATGGGACTGCAGATTGATGACCACTCTGGAAAGCAGTGTGGAGATTACTCAGAAAACCTTGGAATGGAACCACCATTTGACCTAGTTATCCCACTCCTCTGTATATACCTAAAGAATTTAAAATCAGCATACTATAGTGATGTGGTCACATCAGTGTTTATAGTAGCTCAATTCACAATAGCTAAGCTATGGAACCAGCCTAGGTGCCCTTCAACAGATTAATGGATAAAATTAATTGGAGATATATATATATATATATAGATATATATATATATCTAGATATATATATATATCTCCAATGAAATATTACTCAGCCATAAAGAGGAATGAAATTGTGGCATTTGTGGGTAGATGAATGGAAGTGAAGACTATCATGCTAAGTGAAATAATCCCAGGAAACCAAAGGCCAAGTGTTCTCTCTCATATGTGGATGCTAACACAGTAAGGGATAGGGAGGGAAGAATAGAAGTTCATTGGATTAGACAAATGGAAATGAAGGGAAAGGAACGGGGATGGGAATAGGAAAGACAGTTGAATGAATCTGACTTTACTTTCCTATGTTCATATGTGAATACATGACCAGTGTGACTCCACATCATGCACAACCACAAGAATGGGAAGTTATACTCCATGTATGTATAACATGTCAAAATACATTCTGCTGTCATGCATAACTAGAAGGAACAAATAAAAAATAAAAAAGATTTAATTCTTTTAAACTCTCTATTCTCCCTGAACAGATCATCATTTACTATAAAAATTTCAAATATAGAGAAAAATTGAAACAGTTTTGTATCTACAACCCAGATTTTACAATAAGTATTTTACTATACATATTTTACCAGGTATCTGTCCATCTGTCTATTCACCTATTATTTTTATGTATTTTTGTAGTAAACAACAGTACATTTCTTCCTTAATTGTTAAGAATGTGTGTCATTTACTATAGTATTTGTTTATGGGTGGGGTATTTTTGGAGGTACAATTAATATACAGTGAAGCACACAAATCTTGGATTATCATTTAGTGTGTTCTGAAAAATGCATATTACCCATGCAATCCACTTAACTGTCAAGTTACAGAATATGGATTGAGTATTCCTAGTCTGAAATCCAAAATTCTGTGAACTCTTTTAAACTTGTTAAGCATCATTGCTGTACCATTAACATCCAGGCAAGTATTCCAAAATCTGAAAAACTCTGAAATCTGAAGTACTTCTGGTTTCAAGTATTTCAAATAAGGGCTGGTCAACCTGTTACCATTGTCCACAAGGAGAACTCAGTGTTCCTTTCCTGTGAATCTTAAGTCTCTTGTTTTAGGCAACTATCTTTCTGACTTTTTCCAGTATATGTTAGTTTTTCTTGTTATAGTACTTCATATGTATCAAATCATGTATTACATACTCTTTTTTGTAAGACCTTATTATCTTAACATAGTGTTTTTTAGATCCACTCATGATATTGTATGTTATAGTCTGTACAAAGGTTTCCAGCATCATGCAGACTATAGCTGAGATGGCTGATTTTCATCTGATACAGATAGTGCATATTTTCCTTTTATATGTTAGGGAAATTAACCTTTGTGAATGAGTTGCACATATTTTTAGGAAGGTCATTCTTTAATAAGGAAGCAGCTGTGTTTTAATGTCATGGTGGGGAAAGAAGCCAGATTGCCATGGAGGCAACCTCTTTCTAGAAATCTGGCTCTGAAGCAGGGTAGAGAGAATGATAGCTGGTGTAGATCCAAAGGAGGTTTTCATCTTCTGATGAATTCTTAACAGTGTTTAAGTATTGCTATGAAAGGAGGTGAGGCTGGGGCAGTGGTAGAGGATTAACAGGGTCAGGTTCCTAAGGCACTGAGATTTGGGGAGTTTTTGCAGAGAATTCCTAGACTTGGTGACCAGGAGTTAAGGGTATCCCAATCTGATGGCTTCTGTTTTCTTGAAAGTGTAAATAGAGTCAACAAGTCAAAAGTAGGAAGAGACAGAGGGAAGAGGAGATTTGAAAACATTGCTATGAAGAATTGGAAATTCTGACCAGGAAAATGCAGAAAAATTGACTTTTTTAAACAGCATTTGGTAATAACAAGTATAGGGTTGAAAGTTCCGGATTTTATTTTTCACATTGGTATATTAGAACAGTATAGCAAAGATATTTATGATAGTAATGAGAGTGATTGAACTGACACCAACCTTTCTTGGCTTGGTAGAGAAGGAAATAAAGGCTTGGCAGAGAGATTAGGAAGAAAACTGGAGAGCATTCGAGGCACCGAAGACCTGAGTGAGGTCAGAGAGCAGTTATGGTAGACATAACCAAGAGGAATCTGTAAGGATAGATAGGAAGTGTGGTTGGAGAATGAAAAGTTAAGGTTACATGTATGAGAGTTTTCTGAGTGAGTACTCTTGAGTACAACCATTGTCATACATGGCCCAAACGAAAGAGAGGAGTTGAGGAAATCCAGGAACTGAGAGGCTGACCCAGACATGGGTTGTGGTTGTTATCTGTAAGGATATGGAAGTCATCCAGGAGAATGTGAGGACTAGAGGATGCAGAGAAAATGGTGGATCACATTACAGTGTATCCAGTGCTAGGAAATTACAGCAAAAGTCTTCAGGAACAGGCACTATCAGAGCATATTCCACGAGAAATGATTTGCATGGCATCCTTGAGGCAGGAGGATGACTAACCCCTGCTTCTTGCGATGGAGCTCTGGATGCTTGGAATAGACTGGAGGAGGGAAGTCAGGACTGATGTAGTTGCAGATGGGTTGTATGTAAAAGGTAAGAATGTCACAGGAATTCCCCTGGTGGTTTTTATTCTTCTGGGGAATGTGAGGCTTTTGCTGTGGTTTTCTGGGTTTGGACCTGTAGATATACCTTGTTAGTAACATGGACCTTCTGAAATGTTTCACACACTCTTTACACACAAATCCTCTCCAACTTCCATCACTATGCGTTTGTTCTTTTCCTTTGCATTCTTTCTTTCTTCTGCAGTGTCTTTATTCATAAAAATATCATGCTCTTTATTTAATAATCTCTAAAATAAGGCACAGTATAAAAGAAAATAAAAAAACGGTAAAGTGCAATACCAAATGTGTACCAAACTTTTTTCCTTCCTTTCTTATTTTCATGCATGTATATTCATGTGTGTGTGTGTGTGTGTGTGTATACACACACATATATATGTAAATTTAGTTGAGGTCATATGACATATCTAGTTTTTTAAATTTATATTTTATTGGTGCATTATAATTTTATATACGTGCATGCGTGCGCGCGCACGCACATATATTCCACCCTCCCTCCCACCCACAGTACTGGGTATTAAATCCAGGGGCACTCTACCACTGAGCTACTCCCCCATCACTTTGGGGTTTTTTTGAGACAAGTTCTTGCTAAGTTGCTGAAGGTAGCCTCAAATTTGCAATCCTCCTGTCTTAGCCTCCCTCCCTAGTTGCTGGTATTATAGGCATGAACCACCTCTTCCTGCTGTGACTTTTTCTTAAGCTTAAAAAATTAAGGGCTTGGGGCTAGGGATATAGCTCGGTTGTTAGAGTGCCTGCCTCGCAAGCACAAGGCCCTGGATTCAATCCCCAGCACCGCAAAAAAAAAAAAAAAAAATTAAGGGCTTGTTCCATTTTCTTAAATTACTAGAATATAGCATCTTGAATAGCAGCCACATATCTTGAATAGCAACATAATGTTTATTTTAGCTTTCTCCTGTCTTCTCTATTGTTGAGTATTTGAATTATTGCCATCTTCCCAGTATTATGAAATATCTATGCATCATTTTAGTCTTCGTTCGTTTCAGATTATTTATATTTAATGAAGAATAGAACTTTGGAAGCCGGGTATGGTGGTACATGTCTGTAATCCTAGCTACTGCAGAGGCTGGGGAAGAAATTGGCAATCATCATGTTTTCAACATGGACACATGACTTCTTGTTTTCTTATTTATGACAGTTTACCCAATTAATTTCTGTTTTGTTTATTATTTTTTAGAGAGTTTTAGGGAATCACAGAAAATTGGAGAAAAAGAATGAAACTCCTTAGTATCCCCCGCTTCCACATATACACTACCTCCTTCATTATCAACAGCTTCTCCCTGGGTAATATATACATTGCAGTTGATGAACCTACATTAGCTCATCATTATCTTTTAAGCTCCATAGTTTGCATTAGGGTTCACTCCTGGTGATGAACATTTTTTTTTGATTTGGACAAATATACCATGATATGTAGCCATCTTTGTATCATACAGAAGAGTTTCACTGCTCTAAAAATCTTCTGTGTGCCACCTATTGATCCTTCTTTTCCATCTCACCCTTCAATCACCGATCTTTAAATTTCTCCATGGTTTCATTGTTTACAGAATGCCATATACAATAGTCCCCTCTTACCCGCAGACACATGCCAAAACCCCTGGTGGATGCCTGAAACTGTAGATAGTACTGAGCCCTACATATACTGTTTTATTCTATATGCACACATATATGTGATGAAGTTTAATTTATAAATCAGGCATAGTAACTAAATAAAATAAAGCAATTATAACCATGTACTGTAATAAAAGTTATGTGAATATGATCTCTCTCTCGAAAGAATCAAGACAAATAATATTTTCCAGCTGCAGTTGGATACATGTAACTGAAACTCTGGAAAGCAAAAGCATCAGTAAAAAGGAACTACTGTGGGCCTGGGTTGTGGTTCAGTGGTAGAGTGCTCACTTGGCATGTATGAGGTACTGGGTTCGATCCTTAGCGCCACATATAAGTAAATAAAATAAAGGTATTGTGTTCACCTACAACCAAAAAAAAAAAAATTAAAAAAAAGAACTATAATTGGAGTCATATGTTTTGCAACCATTTCAGATTGTCTTCTTTCATTTGGTAATATTTAAGTTTTTTTAATGTCTTTTTATGGCTTTAGTCCTTTTCTTTTTAGTGGTGAATAATATTCCCATACCAGTTTATACATTCACGTCTGAAGGATATTTTGGTTGCTTCTGTTATAGGCAGCCAATCCAAGGAACCTGCCTGGATCCTGGCTGACCACTTGGTCATTTGCCTGCCTAAGAAATAAGCAAATAATGTAAAAAGGAAAAATGAATTTAATTACAATTTGAATGAACTGTTTCCACTGGTCCTGTAGAAGTGGCTATAATTTATAGTGGTGGGGAACCAGTGTACAGGGCTGGGGTTGCAGCTCAGTGGAAGAGCGCTTGCCTAGCATGTGTGAGGCACTTGGTTCAATTCTCAGCACCACATATAAATAAATAAAGGTCCATGGACAACTAAAAAATTTTTTTAAAAAGCCAATATATATATGTAGATGTAGCTAGATGGTGCTAATCAGAAACAAGTTATAATTTCACTTTGCTTGGAACCTGCCTGGGCCAGAGAGCAGCTTCTCAGTTTTCACTCAGCACAAGCAACTCCAGATGCAGAAAAGCAGTTACCAGGAAGTTGAGAAGGAAAAGATACTTTGAGGCTTTTAATTTCAAAGGGGCTCTGTTATACTTCCACGTTTTGACAATTATGAATAAAGTTGCTATAAACATCTGTTCAGGTTTTTGTGTGGGCATAAGTTTTCAACTCATTTGGGTAAATACCAAGGAATACAGTTGCTGGATCACATATGATAAGAGTATATTTAATTTTATAAGAAATTGCCAAATTGTTTTTCAGGGTGACTTTACCATTTTGCATTCCCATCAGGGGTAAATAAGAATTCCTGTTGCTCCATATTCTCATAAATATTTGATATTGTCAGTGTTGGATTTTGTCCATTTCTATAGATATATAATGTTATATAATTCTTGTTTTAATTTTTTAATTCTCAATGATGTGTAATGTTCAACATCTTTTCACTTGCTTATTTGCTATAAATATATCTTTTTTGATAAGGTGTATTCAGGTCGTTTGTTTTTTAATGTAGTTAAATTTTCTGAGTTTCAAGAGCTCTTTGTATATTGTGGAGAATAGCACTTTATCATGCCTTTTGCAAATATTTTCTTCTAGTCTATGACTCGCCCTCTTATTTTCTTGACATCATCTTTTGCAGAGTAAAAGTTTTATTTTAATGAGTCCCGCTTGTAATTTTTTTCTTGCTTTCTTCTTCTTTTTTGGATTGTGCCTTTGGTTGATGTTATATCTAAAAAGTCATTGCCAGGCTGGGGGAAAAATTATTTTGAAGGTATTGCTATACCCAAAGACATCTAGATTTCTTTCTTAGGAATTTTATACTTTAGTGTTTTACATGTAGGTCTATAATCCAGTTTGAGTTAATTTTTGTGAAAAGTGTAATGTTTGATCTAGAATTTTTTTGTAGGTGGATTGTAGGTGACCTGTTCCAGCACTGTTTGATGAAATGACTATTTTTGTTCCATTGCTTTACCTTTGCTCCTTTGTCACATTTATGTGGGTTTATTTCTACTCTGTCTGTTCTGTTCTATTGATTTATTTGTGTGTTTTTTTTCCCAGCACCACATTGTCTTAATCACTGTAATTTTTTAGTAAGGCTTGATGGCAGGTAGGATCAGTTTTGACTGTTTTCTTCTACTTCAATATTGAGTTGGCTCTCTTGAGTCTTTTGCCTCTCCATATGAACTTTAAAGACCATTTATTGATAGCCACAAAATAACTAGCTGGGATATTGATCAAGATGGCATTAATCTGTAGACCAGCTTGGGAAGAACTGACATCTTAATAATATTGAGTGGGCTGAGGATATAGCTCAGTTGGTCGAGTGCCTGCCTTACAAGCACAAGGCCCTGGGTTCAATCCCCAGCACCACAAAAAAAAAAAAAAAATTAATAATAATGTTGAGTTTTCCAATCTGTTCATGATTGATTTCTTTTACATTTAGTGGCTTTTATTTATTTGTTTTATTCCATTTTTACCTTCACAATTTCTTACATTGTCTTTATGCTTAGAAAGTTCTCTGCATCCTGAGCTCACATAAATATTATAACTCTAAAGTGTGACTTTTAAGCATTTGATTATTATTATTTTTTTTTGGTAACAGGGATTGAACCTAGGGTGCTTAACCACTGAGCCACATCCCCAGCCCTTTTTGTTTTTTATTTTGAAACAGGGTCTAAGTGACTTAGGGCATCAGCCCCTCGAGCTTCTGGAATTACAGGTGTGTGGCACTGGACTTGGCAAACATTTAATTCTTTAACCCAGCTGGAACTTGTTTTGATATGTGGAATAAGGTGGTGCCCTAACTCCCTCCCTTCAACTATATATTTATTTTTCCCAATTTCCTGTTGATTTATCAATAATAAATGTGTGTGTGTGTGTGTGTGTGTGTGTGTGTGTGTGTGTGTATGTATGTCATCCTTCCAGCTTTCCTGATCCTTGTGGAGAGAATTATGTGCATTGCCAATTTTGGAATATGGCAAGGTTAGAAATTAAACTGGTTTCTGTTAGAAATCAACATAGCCTTCAGACATTTCAGAGTTATACAAATATAATAATATATCACTGGTTTAATAATCATAACCCAAGAAGGATGAAGAAGTGGTCAAAATTTTGTGTAGCCTCACCTGGGGAAGTCCACTGTCTGATCCATTCCCCTGCTAGACATTGCCATGCTAATCATGGCAGACTTACAGTGTGTATATGAACCATCTACATCTCCTTTTCTCAACTCTGCCTGCCTTCCAAGATTTTCAGGTGCCCCTTAAGAAGGCATGTACTTTTTCCCTTGAAGAGTGACTACAATATTGAATTACATCTAGATTAGAAGTCTTACAAAGTGGGGTTTATAAGCAAATTGCTCCCCTGTTGGTTCTCTGATATCTAACCCAGTATAGGGCAAAGAAATCTGAATGGATGAACAAGTCACTGTTACTGGTGGGAATGTGCCACTGTCTATATGGTGTGAGGTAGGATAGTTTAAGAGCAGCTGTATATCTACTTCAGAAATCTGTACCTAAATACATTCAGACTACATTTTTGATACTTCTCTGAAGACTGTAAAGATGTACACAGTCATCAGCCTGGGAAAAGGACGGCTACCTAACTTTGACCCACAGAGATGCATTCTAGCTTGGGAATTTTAAACAGTTTTTCAGGTGATTCTAAAGTGCAACCAAGGTTGCTTTAAAAAAATGTGTTCTGATTTAGACCTACTTCTGTATGTATAAAGACTCAATTAATAGTTGAACTCCTGAAGAAATGTATATATGTGACTCCATAAAGATCCTTGGTCCTGTATACATATTTTAATGGCCAGGGGGATGCTGCCCCAAATACTTTTATTTTGAATAATTTGGACATAGTTATAAAGATATAGGATCCCATCTGACATGACTTCTCATTTTCCAGGTCAGCATGGATTCCTGGTTCCTTCTTGTTCTGCTTGGCAGTGGACTGATACGTGTCAGTGCCAGCAATGCTACCACAGGTAAATTGTCATTAGAGAAAAACTGATAATTTGAAACAATTTTATTTTCACATATAATGACCTAAATTTGAAGACCTAGGTGGTATTAAAGAAAAGAAAAAGTTTTCTTTAAAAATGATGGCAAAATAAATGCATTTGGAAATCTCTGAATTGTGTTGAATGCTTAGCATTCTTCTACATATTACTGTTTTAAACATATCAGAGATATGATCTTTCCTGAAAAAAAAAGTTCATACATAAGACTCCATATACTGATTCAGAAGAACTGAGTGAAGAATTTCATTTCTTTCTCCCATAGATAGCCCTTTGGAGGAAATACGAAGGGTTTCAGCTTTAGATAAAACCATGTGTGTCTGGTCTTTGTCTGATCTCCACGTTTTGAGAAGTTTATGAAAGTTTACTGCGTTATGTTATAACTTTTGAGTTTCACATTCTTTGTGTAATGTTTCCTTGTTTTTTGCTGTTTGTAGTTTCACCTTCCTTGGAACTTACAAGATCAACTAAAGCATCAACAGCAGAATCAGTTAAAGAAGAGAACAAAACTTCAAATCCAACCTCATCAGTAACTTCTCTTTCTGTGGCACCAACATTCAGCCCAAATGTAACTCTCGGACCTACCTACATAACCACTGTCAATTCTTCATACTCTGACAATGGGACCACACGAACTGTAAGCACCGATTCTGTAGGCACTACCATTTCACCAAATGGAACGTGGCTTCCAGATCACCTGTTCACAGATGCCAGAACAGAACCTTGGGAAGGGAATTCCAGTACTGCAGCAACCACTCCAGAAACCTTCCCTCCTTCAGGTACTAGAGACGGTTTTTGCTTCTTCTTTCACTCGTGTAGTGTATTTACCCTTTCATCATATTTGTGTTTTCTGGCCATAAAATTTCTTGAAATAAGTAAAATTGCCCAAGCAAAGTAATAAAACTGAGATATAAAGAATTTTTTTCTTTTTATTTTTTCTTTTATTTATTTTTTTGATGTAAGGACTTCTTAAGAACATCTGGTAAACATAGAGTTAAAAGGAAGGTGGGGCTGGGGATATAGCTCAGTTGGTAGAGTGCCTGCCTCGAAAGCACAAGGCCCTGGGTTCGATTCCCAGCACCGCCAAAAAAAAAGAAAAACAAAGGAAGGAAGGCGCTGTGGTGGTGCACACCTGTAATCCCAGAAGCTTTAGACACTGAGGCAGGGGGATCACATGTTCAAAGTTAGCCTCAGAACTTAGCAACTTAGTGAGACCTTGTCTCAAAATATAATATAAAAAAGGGTTGGAGTTGTGACTCAGTGATTAAGTGCCTCTGGGTTCAATCCCTGGTACCAAAAAAAAAAGAGGAAAAAAAGGAAGATTCTAGATGATATCTTTTTGCTACATCATATCCTGGTTAGATTGGGGAGGCTAAAGTGTGTTTAAAGGGAAGAAGACGGGTATAAATACAAGCAAAAGAGGAGAGCTAATTGATGATGATACAAGAGACTGAAAATAAAAAGATACAGAGAGACTGAGTAATAAGATTGGCCTTAAAAAGGAGAGGATCATGGAGATCATGAGAAGGAAAATGAAAATGAATGTCCCATAATAATTAGCTGCAGAGTGGAAGACCAGTGTCAAGGTATGGAATTAGAAAGGGGCTCAGGGAAACTGTTACATTGCAGTGACAATTATTCAGGACTTCAGCTATTCAGGACGTTGGCCCAGTCCCCTTTCTCCTTGAATCAACATCAGTGGATTAAAGCAGAAGTGGTCCGTGGATAGAATTAGAGCCCTGTGTTTGAGACCAGGTGGGGGAGGTCAGATTTCTGACTTCTTCAAACCTCAGGTTCCTGGACTAAGAGGATTAGAGAATCCTTCAAAGAGCTTCTGTGAGGAGTAAATAATTGTTTTGATTGCCATATAACTCATTCCTTTTTCTAGCAAAATCACTGTTTCCTCTTCTGTGATTCCATCCTTTTGGCTCAAATTTCTTTCCTATTATATGAATTCCCCTAGGTGGACTCATGTCTGGTGCATGGGGAAGCATTCAGAAAGTACTTGCCAAGTCACATCTCATTTAGTTATTCTAGATAACATCTTTGATCTAGACTTTAAAACCCAGACCCTTGGTCTGCTTATGTTAATCTCATTTTTCTACAATAAAGGTGGTGTAGCATTTGTAGTTAAGAGCATAGTCTACAGAGCCATTTTACCTGTTTGAATCTCAACTCTAACAGAAGCTTGTTATGTGGCCATAGGCAAAAATTTACTTAATTCTGTACCTCAATTTTTTTATCTGAGAAATAGGTGTGGATGATAGTAACAGTTGTTATCTCACAGAGGGTCTATTCAGATTAAACAAATTAACATGGGTAAGTTATATGCTATCATGCCTGCGATGGTAAGCACTCTTTTGAAGTATTAGCTGCTATTATTGTTACAATTATTGCTGTGATAGTTACTAATAAAACATATGAATGTGATGGCATTCCACTATTCTTTTTTTAATTCATTTTTTATTTATTTGTTTTTATGTGGTAGTGAGGCTTCAACTCAGAGCCTCACAAATGCTAGGCAAGTACTCTACCACTGAGCCACAACCCCAGCCCTGCATTCCACTATCTTGATGAGATAGCTGCAAACAATAATGTGTGGTATTTGCTTTGGGCTTTAATGTAAATTATAGTTTTAAGTTATTACAATGCCTATCACATACTAAGAGTTTTATAGAATAATCCGATGAGGGAAATTTTATGTTTTATAGGTGAAGGAGTTTTCTAATGATGAAACTGTAATTCATGGAGTATTTTTCAAAGTGCTGTTTATGACCCATTCATGAAATCAGTTTAAGGGTCCACCACTGCTGTTTGTTTTACTGAATGGTCCTATTTCATTTCAGTTTTTTTCATCTTACATATTTAATTTTGTGAAACTTTTGTTATACACAAACACCATGCAGATATTTATACTGAATAACAACATAAAATGTATTTCTTGCTGTGGGTTAAGGTAATTGCTTAGGGATGAAAGGCAGAGTAACTTGTACAAGCTGAAGGAGTAAGTGGGTGAGGTGAGACTGTACTCAGGCCTAACTGATTTCATGGCCCCTGTTCTGTTCTGTACTGTTCCTTATTTGACAATTTTGTGAGGTGACTATGGATAATTAGCTCCTTTTAATACATTCTTAATTCAGGGTTATATAGAGAGGACAAGTGATTTGCTTTATATATCAGTGCTTGTGAGTAGAAATTAAATTTCTTACTTTTGTGGACTTTCCTCACGAGTCCTGGTAAGAAACTTAGTTTTCCATACACTGATGTAGGTCTGACTTTTCTTGTAGCTAAGAATTCAGCCATTGTATATTTAGCACATTTCATGTAAGAAGCTACCTATCACTAGTGACTTTTATTCAGGATCAGTAAAATAAGAAAACAGTTGTGGTATACGAGTGTTTCACTGTCTTAAAGCCCACATCTTATTCGTCATCACCATCTTACCAGTATTACTATAATAGAATTTTTGCTTAGATCACTATTTGATGTTTTATGTCTTTTTTATGTTTAGATATTGATAGACCTTTTACTTATTTATTTATCTATTTATTAATATGCGGTGCTGAGAATCGAACCCAGTGTCTCACTCATGATAGGCAAGCACTTTACCACTGAGCTACAACCCCAGTCCCTGATGTTTTATATCTTTATGACTTGGAATATAGTTTATTGCCACATTAAGTAAGTACAATTTAATTATTTTTCCTTGTGCAATTCCCCCCCCCCCCGTGCTGGGTATTGAACCCAGGGCCTTATGCAGACACTCTACCCACCGAGCAATATCCCCAGCCCTCTTTATGCACTTTTTTCTGGATTCAGTAATTGCCTAGCTTTTTGTTTAGTTTTCTGTTTAGTTATTGCTAGCCAATTCCCATATTTTCCAGAGCCCTGCAGTACAGTTTTCTACAAAGTCAGGCCTATTAGATAATCTGGTATTTCCTTTTTTGCCTAGAGCAATTCCTTCTGAGGCGTCCATTGTCTTATTCCACTGTAGACTTATTGATTTCTAAGGCTGTACACAGGTATCAGCCTAAAATTTTCCTTTTCTGCCATTCTGGGAATTCCCCTTGCTTTTCTTGGCTTCCATATTGTTTTCTTTCTTGTCTTCTTTCATTTGGTAGAACACATTCTTCTTGAGAAAGGGGTCCATTGAGGTAAACTGCATGAGACCTGATATGTCTAAAAGCATATTCAGGGCTGTGTATAGAATTTGAGAAAATAATTTTCCCTGGCATTTTTGAAGTGCTTCCCTGACTCCTAATTTACCAAGCTTGGAGGATTCTGTTGTTCTAATTCCTAATTCTTCCTGTGTTATCATCAGTGTCCTGAAATTTCACAGTAATGTCATGATGTAGATCTTTCTCATTTATAATTTTAGTACTTTATAGGCCCTTTGGAGCCTTGGGCCTTTTATTCTGAAAACTTTCTTGTATTGGAAAACTTTCTTCTTTCTCCCCATTTTTATGTTCTTCTAAAACTCCTATTATATGCCTATTGGATTATTCTTGGATTAATTCTTTAATCTTCTTAATTTTTCTTTCCTATTGACCTTTTCTTTGAGTCTCTTTGTTTTCTTTTGAAGCTAAGCAGCCATGGGCAGTAACTCATGCTTGTAATCCCAGCTACTTGGGAATCTGAGGCAAAAGGATCACAATTGACAGTCAACCTGGGTAACTTAGTGAGACCCTGTCTCAAAATAATATATGTAGCTCATTAGTAGAGTGCTTGCTTAGCACAGGCAAGGCCCAGGTTCAATCCCCAGTACCTCAAAAAAAAAAAAAAAAAAAAGAAAAGAAAGAAGATAAACAAAGGAATATAGTCCTTTTTTCTTCCATATGTAACACAAAAAATACGTTATGTTCATTTCTGCACATTACTTTTTTTTAGTTAGCTTATCTGCTTGTTTTGTGTGTGTGTGTGTGTGTGTGTGTGAGAGAGAGGGAGAGAGAGAATGTATGGATGTATTTTTTTTTAATGGTATTGTTAGGGATCAAACCCAGGGTCTAAAACATGTCAGGCATGTGCTCTACCACTGATCTACACTCCCAGTTTACTTATTCCACATTTTAGTAAAGAACTGGTCATGTGGTTGTATCTTAACATATTTATTCAGTTTCCCCATTAGTAAGACTTTCAGGTTGTTTTCAGAGCATTCTTATTAACAATACAGCTTATTTCAAACATGTATGAGAATATTAGTAGGATAAGTTATCTTAAGTGTGCATTTTTAAGTTGATGGATATTGCTAAATTTCCTTTACTGGGAAGTGTATTCCTATAAGCGTTATATCAAAGTGCCTGTTTTTCTACACTCTTCAGTACAGTGAATTATAAACCTTCTAGATCTCTGCCAATCTGGTAGATAAAAATAACATCTCTGTGGCTTTACATTTCTCTGAATGAAACTGAAGACCTTTTCCCTTTTTAAAAATTTATTATTATTATTATTATTATTAATATTACAATTCTGGGGATCAAACATAGTACCTTGTACATGGTAGGCAGTCTACCACTGAGTGACACCCCAACCCTCTTTCCATATTTTAAAAGATTTTTTATATATTTATATTTATAAATATATAAATATGTAAATATATTGAACATTCTTTATTGATACTCTTTACCCATTTTTCTTATTAGGATTCAGGTTTTTTGAAGTTATTTATAGCTGTTCTTTATAAATTTGGGAAATGATCCCTGTGCCCCAGTCCCTAAAATGCTATGGTATGTTTTAGAAAATTCTAAAACAATTTTCCTAATGTTTTCACTTGGACTTTATCATCCATCTGTCCTCCCTCCCTCCCTCCGTTTGGAAGGTGCATTGGAAGGGTGATTGGATATGTGTGCCCACAGATGACTGCTTGTCTCTGATTTTTCTGGGATTTATTCTGATGTTAAGTGTGAGCTACAGGTGTGTTTTTCCCCAAGTGGCAAACCATTTATCTCAGTGCCCCTTAGTGAATAATCTGTTTTTTCACCCAATTATGAAGTGATAAAACAAACAAACAAACAAACAAACCAGAATCTCCTGTGGAAAAAAAGTGATTTGAAAGGTCAACTCTATTATATATTGAATGTGATATGTATATTCAGTTTCCCATATATATTTGAGCATTTGGGACATTCATTGTGTTTTCTATAAATTTTTTTTTTCACTACTGAAGACTGAACCCAGAGACACTTTATTTAACACTGAGCTGTACTCCAAACCCTTTTTATTTTTTATTTTGTGATGGTCTCCTTAGTGGCTGGGATAACAGGCGTGAACAACACTGTTCCTGCTGTTCTAGTTTTAACAAAGATTCATGTGTAGCCATTAAATTGTGCCAGTTGCTTGTTTGGTGTCAGCAAGATCTGTGTTGTTTTCTCTCTTTTGCTCTATTGCTGTGGTACATTTTATTAATGGATCTTTAAAATTCTAAACTGTCCACATTCCTGCAGACACAACTCACCGTGGTGGTGTACCGTTTTTGTTATAAACTGTTGCAATCTGTTTGATGTTGTTTCACATAGGGTGTTTTCCTGTTGATATTGGCAAGTAATTTCTAAATGAACTTGATCTGTGGTTTTTGATAAATTTCATTCGTCAGTGTTTTGTTTCATGAAAAGAATCAAAATTTACATAGAAAAACCATCTATTCTACTCACATTTTAGTTTATTTGAATGAATTTGAGGAAAAGTCATTTCTTACAATTGTTTAATTTCCTACATAGCTATGAATAGTTCTCACTTTGCATATATTTTAATCTCCTTTTTTTTCCTTGTTTAAGTTCATGGTTCTTTGCTTTTTTCCTTCCACAGAACCTACTGTTTATTAGTTCTGTCACTTTTCAGTTTTAATTTCATTTTTTTTTATTCTTTCTTTCTGTCTTCTTCAGATTTATTTTGTGGGGACTGCTATCTTGAATTGAGTGCTTAATTTATTTTCATTCTTTGGTTTAATTAACATATTTAACACTGTGAATTTTGCATATGCACAGGTTTAGACATATATACTCCATAGATATTCCTGTACATCCCAGCAGTATTGCTTTTATCTAATTATCTGCTCTCATCATTGGACCTTAATTCTAGCCCCTGAGAACAGAGGGAGTGGAGACAAACAATTTCTTTTCCAAAAGATGTGACCTGGAAATTACCCACATTGCTTTTGCTCACATCCCATTAGCTGGATTTTATCACATGACTTTAGCACAAAGGAGTCTTAGAAATATAGTCTCTAGCTGGACAACTTTGTGCTCAGCTAAAAAATAAGAGGTCTGTACCAAAGGCAAGAAGAGGTGTTTTCATCATTGTATTTTGCTTGGTTTTGCTGTGCTGGGGACCAAATCCAGGGCTTTGCATGTATTAGGCAAGTTCTCTACTACTAAGCTCTACTGCTAGTTCATTATTGTTATTTTTAGGTGTTTTTTATTTTGATGTGGATTTTGATTTTTAATTTTCAAGTATTTTTTTACTTTGTTAATTTTTAATTTTATTGTATGGTGATAAAAGAATATTGTATTGTTTTTCATTCCTGGGAATTTGTAAGGACTTGTAGATGTTCCACATGTCTTTGAAAAGATTTTCTCTGTAATTATGTAGAGTTGGGTATACACCAGTTAGGTTTTACCTCTTATCATTTAGGTCCTTTATACCCTTCTTCATTTTATCCTCTTGAATTTTAATGGTCCAAAAGACACAAAATCTTGAAATATAAAGTTCTGTAATTTGTATTTCTTCTTGCATTCTTATACTTTTTATGAATATTGATGCTGCATTATTTATGTACTCAGGAAGAAGTACTACTGACTAAAGTTTAGTGAATCTGGGCAATTTTGTTTCTCAGTTGGTGAAGGCTACCTCATTCTAGGCCAACATTGTACATGGAGCAGAGTATCTATATGCCGGGAGTTTGTTTTGTTTTACCTTAAATTGAATAGTAATGTTTTTCTTTAACCTCAGTGAATGTTTTTATTTGTCACTTATTACACAGGTAATTCTGACTCGAAGGACAGAAGAGGTGAGCTGCTCACCTTGTATCTGTTGTCCCTTTTACACAGTGTACAGTATTCATCTGTGTTCCCTCTGCTCAGTCTGGTAACCTTGTACCTCTGCGTCTGTGTTTTGTTTACTTTCCCTTGTTTTCATATTAATCTCATAATCTACTTTGTTTATTTCTTACTTTGTTAATTTCTAATTGTATTTTCTTGATAAAAGAATATTTTACTGTTTTACACTATTAGCACCACCAAAAAAGAAAAATTATGTAAAATATATCTAACGTTAAATTGACCTTTTCAGTCATTTTTAAGTATACGGTGGCATTAGGTACATTGACATCATTGTGAACCATGCATCTCCAGAACTTTTCTTTATCATCCCAAATGAAACAATAACTTCCTTTTCCTCCTTCTCTCAGTCCCTGGTAACCGTTATTCTCCTTTCTTTATAAATTTGTCTATTCTAAATGTCTCATTTAAATGCCATTATACATTGTCCTTTGGAATTGGTTTCCTTTATTCAAGCATTTTTACTGGTGTCAGTTTGGATGATCTGTGTATTATGTAGTAATGCATTAAAATTAGTCCGGCATATCTAGCAAGTAACTCCTTAGCATGAAGTCAGTGGTCATGATGACTGTGCTTTCCAGTTGTTACTTTGCCTTCACTGGTTTTATAGCTCAATTATTAGCTATAAACTGGGATAGAGATTTTCATGCAACAAGTTTATTGTGGAAGTATTTTTCTTCCTGTAGCACCTGTGAGGCAATGAAGGCAGAAGTATTGGGTGGATGAAGGAAATGAGACACCATGTGGTCAGAGCTAAGACCAAACCCATAGGAAGCTCTGGAACTGGAATCCCCTGGGCCAGGCTCTCTTAAGCCAAGAGCAGTTCCTGGGGAAAGACTCAGAGTCACTAGCCACTAACCCTCCCAGCAGCTGGGGGAGTAGATTCTTTTTTTTTTTTTTTTTTGTAATTTTTTATTTTTTATATTTTGGGAGTAGATTCTTTAGTCTTGCGGCAGGGTTTTACAAAAATCCATTACAGTTCCCATGAAGTCTGAACAGAATAGGGATGCCCCTTAAAAATAAAGATTTTTCCTATCTGAGAAAATGCTGTTGAATGATTTGCTGTGTGTATTGAGGCTAGAGGATGAGCACATAGTAGAATTTATGGGGAGACTGTGTAGTGCAGCACTTAAAGCATGGCCTCTGAACCCAGACCGCTTGGATTGGCATCTTAACCCTGTGGCTGACCAGCAGAACGCGTAGATGTGTAACTTCCTTGTGTCTCATTTTACCATTTCCAAAATGGGATAGGAACATTATCTCTTTCACAGGGTTGTTGTGAAAAATTAAATGTTGCAAATGAAGTGCTTAAATCAGTACATAACAATTGCTGAGCAAGTGTTGGCCATCGCTATTATTATAATTGTGCTACCACCACCTTTCTGCTACCACTGCTATTAGATCTGAGAATTTCAACCATTCTCACAAGCCACTTGCAGCCTGTTGTATTAAGGCAGCTCCCAAGGCAGGGTCATCTTGTAACTGTACTACCACAAGTGCAAACATGAGCCACTTCTCTGCCTTTTACTGTTGATTGCAGCACTGGAAATTGAACCAAGGGCCTCATGCATGCAAGGCAAGCACTCTACCTCTAAGCTATATCCACTAAGCTCCGTCCTTGGTCCTTTTAAATTTTTTGAGACGGCTTCTCACTAAGTTGTCCAGTCTGGCCTTGATCTTGCAGTCAACTTCCCAAGTAGCCGGGATTACCAGTGTACCACAGCATCCTTCTGCCTTGTGTCTTTTAAACAAAAGTTTGCTTAAAGCTGTCCTGTCCTACTTTTTAATTTTAATAATTTGATTATTTAAGGTCTTTGTGAAGGCCTTACAAGTGGTATTTGTTAAATATCAAATAAAAGATAAAACTGGTTCCAAATATACTCTGAGTTGTTTTAGATGTAATCATTTACTTAGCTGCCTTTTAATTTAAGAAAATAGTGCCATCCTTATTTTTATAAAGGAGGAGTCCTTGATCTACAGAGTTCTAGAACCAGTGAGGATTAGCATTCATCTGAAATTCACAGACTCCTTGAAGTTTCTCAACTCTTCTTTCAGATCATCTGGATCCTTTTCCCTTGGCTTTCTCTGTTAGTATTTTAAAGAGCCAGACTCTATAATGGGGTTGACATTCTTGTTTAAAGACAAGTTTTTGGATTATCATAGTAAGCAGTGTTATTATTGTGAACTCCATTTGTAATAATTTTCCCTAAGCACCTTTAATAATACATTCAGTACCTATTAAATGCTGAGGATTCCAGCAAAGAAAAAGAAAATGCCCCCTGTTTTGGAGGAAATATGTGAACACCAAAAATCAAAATCCATTCAATTACATGCTATTGGATGTACTGCACAGAGTGCTCAGAGAACACAAGATGCTTTATACCTGGGAAATGGGAAGGAGGTACAGAGATGACCTTTGAGCAGTTTAAATTAAAATAGCAAATGGGGAAATTGAGGACACACCTCATCTTCAGGTCGGGCAAAAGCAAGGAGATGTGAGAGAGCACATGTTTGAGGAACTCTGCATAGTTGATGTGCATGAGGTGAGGAGTGGTCAGAGTGGCCTCAACAGAATTGGCCTGGTGGTGCATTGAGCCCAGGAGGCAGGGTATCTCCTGTAGGTGGTAGTGAAGGAGGAAGTGACGTGGTCAGAGTTTTGTTCTAGAAAGATAATTCCAGAGGCCTTAGGGAAGACAGATGAGCAATGGATATCAAGGTTTCTGAATGGTACTTAAAACAATATTACAGCTCTACCTTTGAGACTCAATAAATTCTTCTCCCAAAAAATGCAGACACAAGATAAATAAATCTGGCTTTAGGAACTGGTTTTGTAGTTGACCCAAGTATGTTTTAAGAACTTCGATAATCACTTATCTACATGTGAGCCATTAGATTAATATGACCCTTCGTTTTCTTGGAGAAGGGGATATAGCAAGTAGACATCTGTTGTCTCACGATGCTTTGTTAGTGTTTTGAAATGCTTGCCCTCCCTGGCCTGAGTCTAGAGAGTGAAACTTTGTTAGAATGGGAGGTAGGGGAAAAAGTGGTTAGACAGCATGGAACAGACCTTCGCTATATCAGCCTGCACTGTGCAAGTCCAGCTCTCTGGAGTACCTAGTCCTGGACAGTCCTGAACATAGGTGTTGAATCTGTTTGGTCTGGCAGGGACCACAGGAGGGTGACTTTACCCTGAGCCTATCTCTAAGCACAGGGTACTAAGTTTTCTGATTCTCTTAATTGATCTGAGTCTCCTTCCCTCACAGCAATATGGGGACTTCTGTGTTCTCTGTATTATCTTCTAACCAAACCAGAAACATGAGAATAATTTTAATAGAATCTGATTTTTATTGAGGGTGGACTGTTGTGGCCTGTAAGCTCAAGAGAGTTAAAGTGCTCTTGAGCCTATAATTTATCAAAGTCTGGAAAATAATGTAAAATTTGTTTTCTTGCGTTAGATTTGCAGCTGTATAATCATGAGCAAGTTATTTAATTTCTCAGCTCAGTTTCCTCATTTGTAAAATAAGATTATAAATCATATGTATCTAAGAGTTTTAAGGATCATGAAATGCTACAACATGGGATTGTGCTCTGCTCTGTGCCAGCAACATGTGTTTCAATATTAATTATAGTATTTTTTATTAATTTCTAAATTAGCTAGGGGCCTCCCTTATTTCCATATTGCTTGTAATTGTCATTTCTCTTAATAGTCATAAACAGCATGCCTTCCTGACACTCATTACATTCACTCGTTCATTTTGAGGTTTTTCCCTGACACCCCTTCTTAAATAGCAATATATTCCCCACCCTTTTCCTTCTTTTACTCTACCTTATTTTTCTTTGTAGCATGTATGACTACCTGTAATATACATTTCCTTACTTACCTGTTGTCCTGTCTTTGCACTAGAACATAAGCTTCATACGAGCAAAAAATTTTTATTTACTTACTGCTGTATCTCCAGGACTTGTCCAACACAATTACTCACTAGGTATTTACTAAATGAGATTTTTTTCCCCCAGTGCTAGGACTCAAACCCAGGGCCTCACACATGCTAGGCAAGCTCTCTACCTATACTATATCCTCAGCCCTAAAGAATAAAATATGAATTTTGGGATATGTGGAGGTGATCTTGAATCTATGTCCTTGAGAAGTTTATTATTTAATTAACATATAATCCATGACTTTACTCCAATGTGGTAAGTGTTGTAGCAGATTAGGTACACAGTGTTACCAGAGTCCAAGGAAGGAGCAATTAATTTTGTCAAAGGTACTGCTTAGAGAAGGATTTACTCAGAAAAGGTGATATTCAAATTAGAATTGTACAAGAGGAGAGGAGTTAATCAAGTTCTAGATCAGGGGATAACAAATTTTTTCTATCAAGAGCCAGCCACACAATAAATAGTTTTAGTTTGCAACCATTCAGTCTCCATAACATCAACTCATCACTAATTCTGTAGAGCAAAAGCAGCCAATAATGGTATGTAATGAATGAACATGATTGTGTCTGATAAACTTGTGCTCAAAAAACAGGTGGTGGGCTAGATTTGGGCAGTAGTTTGCTGACTGCTGTCCTAGATAGAGACCTGCCTGAGCCTGTGAAGTCAGGCTGACACGCTGCTAGTGTGCAGGCTCTGGATGCCAAGTCCAGTCCTTTCCTTCGTATCAGCCAGATATTTCTGGTTACCTTCTTACAATTCCTGGTATGCTGCTCTTTGTGCTTGGAATTTTACAAAGGCACATTTAGTGATCAATCACTAATTCTTTTGTTTATCCATTCAACATAATTCAGTAGTGTTAGTTCTTACTAACGTGTGAGATCCTGTGCTAGGTTTTAAGATATTCATTCAGTGAGAATAAAAACAGATATATAATTCTTGCCCTTGTGAAGTTTGTGGCATAAAGGAAGGGCACTCATTGATCTGCTCCAAATAGATACACAATTACAAAGTGTGAGAGGTATTTTCAAGGCAAATAAGAGTTCTGTGTAAGAGTAGTATGAAAATAAAAGCCAATAACACTGACTAGGTTCATAATGTGTACTAATTAGTGACTGTGCCAAAAACTTCACATAAATGATCTGATTTAATCTTCAGGATACCTTACTTTAGAGATGACAAATTTAGTATAAGGAAGTCAGAGAAGATGGAAAAGTGGCACTTAAAACAAGAACTGCTTGAGTAGAAGTTAGTCAGGCAAAGAATGGAGGGAGGCCGTGTAAAGCAGAGGAATAACCTGTTCAGAGGTACAAAGAAAGATAAACTGAGCATTCCATAAGGATGCCAGGCGCTAAAGTTTAGTGAAACAAAGAGTGTCAGGAGATAGAATAGGTAGGGGCTAAGTTAGGGAGGTTGTTATGAGCCAGAATAAAAAACTAGACTTTATTCTAAGCTCAGGTAATCATTGAAAGGGACAACATGATTCAGTTTGCTTTCTGACTATTTTTGGAGATTGGATTGTCAGGGATCAGAATTTACTATGGTTATCTAGACAAGAGAGGATGGAGGTTGGGACTATAGTAAATAGTGACGATAGAGAATGGCAAAAAGGTGGACAGATTTGAGGTATTGGTTCTAGCCCTAAAATACATTACTTGCAGGTGGGTTGGATATAGATGGTAAGGCATGAGGAAGAAATCAAGGGGATTTCATATTTCTCCCACAGGAAGGGTGGGAGTGCTAGCCACTGAATGGGGAGGGAAAGATGTAGATGCAGTAAGTTTGTAAAATTTATAGTGAAGGTGGCAGATGGGCAGTTGAGAGCCTGAGGCTCAGAAGAGAAGTCAGGCCAAGCAGTGCAGATGTGGGGATTGCTAGCATGCCATTTGTACTTACGTCCCTCTACCTGATCAGATCAACTAGACAGAGTGTAAAGGACAGGGCCCTGAGGAGTTCTCACAGTGAGAGAGCTGGTGTTGGAAGAGGTACAGCTAGCAAAGGAAACAGATGGAGCAACCAAGAGATAGAAAGAAAATAGAAAAGTGCTTTGTCTTAGAAAGCAAGAAAGTACTTCGAGGAGGAGGTAGTGGTCAACCAGTATGAATGCTCATTTTAAGAGGAGAGCTACCGTGTATTTGAAAATTGCCATAGAAGCATGGTCCAGGCATTGGTGGCCCATGCTTATAATCCTGGTGACTCAGAAGGCTGAGACAGGAGAATCAAAAGTTCGAGCCCAACTGGGAGAACTTAGTGAGACCCTGTCTCAAAAAAAAAAGAAAAAAAAAAAAGGAGTAGGGATGTAGCTCAGGGGTAAAAAACACTCCTGGGTTTAATCCCCAGTACACATAGAGAAGAGAAGGGAAAAAGAAAAGAAGCATAGTATGATATCTCCCATCTCTTAGGGGGAAGAATCCACCCCATATCTCCTTCCAACAGCTGCTGCTTTTCTCTGTGTCCCTTTATGTAAAATTCTTCATAAAAGGAGTGGTTGGCTCTATCCTTTATTTTGTTTCACTTCATTTAGGTTTTTTCCCCTATGGCCAACTGAAATCACTCAAAAAGGTCACCAGGGCTACCTTATCAAATATAGTTTCATGTCTCTCTCTTCATCCTAATTTATTTGTTGGCAGTATTTGATTGGGTTGATTCCTCTCCCTCCTTGGAAAACTGCTCTTGGTTTCCCTAACACTACTTTCCACTAGAAACTGCCCACCAACTGGCTGCTGTGTATGAGTCAGTTTAACTGATCTTTTAATGAGTATAAATCCACCTGAGTTCCATCCTCAGCACTGGGGAGATATATATATATAAAATAGTTATCTCTCTCCTTTGTTCAAATCACATGTTTCTCATCTCATTCAGAATTAAATCCAGATCATTGCTATGGCCTACAAAATAGAAGTAATCTGGCTTCTGCCCATCCTTCAGCTGCATCTTATACCACACTGGCCTTTGTGCTATTTCTTGATCCCACCAAGCTCCTAAGGGCTATTGTGCTTGTTATTTCCTGTTTCTAGAAAGCTCTTCACCCAACTTTGCATGGTTCACTTATCATTTAGAACTCTGCTCAGATATAATCTCCTCAGACAGACCTTCCCAAACTACTCTATCACTGCTCCCCTATCGCTTTCTATCCCTTTGCCTTGTTGTTTTTTTCTTCATATTCCTGTCTGAAATCGTGTTTGCTTATTTATGATCAATGTCCTCTTTCCCCACAGAATGTAAGCTTTCTGTCACTTGTCTACTTAAGCACTTCTCCATTCCCACTGTCCAAAAACAGTGCCTGGCATCCATTTGCTGGTCCATAAATGTTTTTTGAATGAATGCTGCCAAGAGGTTGAATCAGGTGAGGACAGGAATATTTCTGTTGGATTTGGCAGTACGCCATTTGTCAGTGTCCTTGCTGAACAATTTAAAATGGAGCACTGAGGATGGGAGTCAAAACAAATAGATTAAGGAGAACCTGGAAATAAGTAATTGGAGAAAAGAAATTATACAGCTGTTTTGAGAAGTTAACTGAGAAGACAGACATGGGAATGGTGGTATCTGGAGAAGGGTAAGTGAGGTCAGGAAGATGAGTCTTTGAGGTGACAGTAATGGATGTAATCCAGAGCCCAAATGACAGGGTTGACCTTTCTATGGGAGAAACATGTAAATGACAGATAGCTATAAATGTATACTTATGTAGTTTATGGAGGAGGCGAGAGTTGAGTCCTAACCTGGTTAGCTACAGGAGAAATGGGACTAGGTAGAAAGGAACCAGGCCCTGTGGAATGTGAAGGAGGCTTGCCTGTCTTTGCCAAGCCAGAAGTTATAGTTGGGAGTCCTGGGGGGTTGCAAGATTCCTCTTTCTGATGTTCTTTCAGGGGCCTCTAGATGTTTCCTCTCAGTGAGCAGTCCTGGCAAATGGTGGTTGAGGGAGCAGGATATGGGAAGAGGCAGAAGGTAGCACCCAGCAGTTTGTGATCTATGTATCTCCTTGTTTTAATCAGGAATGATACTCTCTGTGTTGGGAAATCATTTGGGTTTATATGATAGAAAAAATCATTTCTTTTTCCTTCCTCTCTAGCATCTTCCTCTAGATGGAGCCCATTGAGGCTGGGAGAGAATATAAGATTGTCTCTGCATACCCTGCATGCCATCACAATTGGATGTGTTTATGCCTCCAAATATTTGAGTGCTTTCTGTGTGCTAAATATTGTTTTATGCTCAAAGGATATAGTGGTGAATGAAAGAGTCTGCCTTCTTCATAGAGCTTTGATTCTAATGCAGGGAGACAGAGAGTAAACCAGTATGGAAATGGGGTAGGCGTGTCCCCGTGGGCCCTGTGTGCCTCCCCCTCTATCCCTGCCCAGTAGCCCTGTGGTGGCAGAGGGGGGTGCACTGTCTTGCCCTTGCTCTCTCTCTGTTCCAAATCCTACCATCTACAAAAGCATTGCATGAGCCCTTCTTCCTCATGAGGGTCAGCTGCTTAGGGAAACACAGTAATGACTTGTTCTCTTCTCTTGGTTTTAGATGAGACTCCAATTATTGCAGTGATGGTGGCCCTGTCCTCTCTGCTGGTGATTGTGTTTATTATCATAGTTCTGTATATGTTAAGGTGAGTGTGCTAATGTTTGTTTGCATTTTGTTTCAATACTGCAGTCTCAGTAAGCCCGCACAGTCCAGAAGGTAATAGGATGAGGACAATGAATAGAATGGAAGGGGAATGACTCATGACAATGCTATAGCCCTGCTCAAGCAACCCCTAAAAGGGCCCCAATGAAATTACATGCATAATAAAAACTTACTTTAGGGCCGGGGATGTAGCTCAATGGTAGAACACTTACCTAGCATGCGCAAGGCCCTGGGTTCAATCCCCAGCATTACAAAAAAAAAAAAAGCTGACTTTGTTTATAATTGGGGCTTTGTCTCCAAACTCCTCTGAGTCCCCTGGTGGTAACACAAACCATGGGAGTTACAGAGTTCCTCTTTCTGACCTCCTTTCAAGGGCCTCTAGACATTACTCACTCAAACTGTGAGCAGAGGAAAGGAGAAGGAACCCAAGGGATAGAAGAGGGCAGGGCGGTGCGTTGGTTCTCTTCCTGCTAAAGCTATTGCCCTGACCTCCTAGGTTTAACTCTGCCTTATCTTTGTCTTAACCTGTTTTGTTTTCCCTCTGTTCTTCAAGAATAAAGTCAGGGAGGAACTGTATGCCCGCCCCTGCCTATTCCCCCTCCCTACCCAACAGCTATTTGGCCTGTGTCTCTGTCATTCTGTAGGAGAAGTATGGCTAGATTTATGTTCACCTAATCTGGAGCCCTGCAACTCCCAGGCTGTACTAGGGAAATACCCGGATTTTGGTTGCATATAAGTTCTTCCTGTTATCCCCTACCCTCACCAAATTCTACTCACCCTTTCTCTACCTGGTATGACTGTGCTATAGTGGATTCTAGAACTAGAGCTGTACAGAGGAGCCAAACAAACCAGAATATATTGGTGGTGTTACTTGGGTTGGAGTCTAGTGTGCAGGGTAAGCAGGAACACCCTAGGTGCTCAGCCACCACAGTACGGAGCTGCCTCAGGAAGTGAATTGCCTGTTTCTAAACGAGCCTGAGTATTTGGTAGAGGAGAGTTAGAAAGACTGAGTCTGAGCAGAAATATAAAGCCAGCGATTAGCCTGTCCTACCTCTGCGCTTGGTTTTTCTTTAACAACATTTTCTTCTTAGGTTTAAGAAATACAAGCAAGCTGGGAGCCACTCCAATTCTTTTCGCTTATCAAATGGCCGCACTGAGGATGTGGGTAAGGCATGAGGAGCTTTACAGAGAAGAAAACCAAAAAATTAGGGGTTTCCCCATCCTTTTAAAATAATAAGACTATTTTTAAAAAAAGACTGTTGAAGAAACAATTTCTGGTTCTTGGAAACTTGATCCATGAGGTAAAATCCCTAAGTTAGTCTCCAAAAAAGGAGCTGCATCCTCAGAATACCTGAATGACCTTCCTTTTTTCTGCCCTGCAGAGCCCCAGAGTGTGCCACTTCTGGCCAGGTCCCCAAGCACCAACAGGAAGTACCCACCCCTGCCTGTGGACAAGCTGGAAGAGGAGATTAACCGGAGAATGGCTGATGACAATAAGCTCTTCAGGGAAGAATTCAACGTGAGTTCTCTATAGTGAGTGGTGTGTCAGCAGGGCAGAAGGCAGACCTGAGGTCAGGCCTTTTGAGTCATGGGTGAAAAACAGGTTTCTAATGGTTGAGAGGTGAGAAATTGTTTACTAAGTTCAGCTGACTCCCTGTGTTATCATGGATAAGAAGTGAAAAAAGATTTGCTTTGCCTCCCTCATCTACCCATCCATCTATCATCCATTCATTATTGCATCTGTTATTTCATTGTTTAATAAATACTTATCAAGCATCTCATATGTGTTAGGTAGTATTCTGGGTGCCAGGAATATAATAGGGAGCAAAACCAAATGTAGCCCTACTTTCAAGGAACTTACTGCCCAGTAGGGAAACCCCACAAACAAAAATAATGAGTAATTCAAACAAAAAAATAGGACATGAAGAACTGGTGCATAGTTCTTAGGAGCCCATATTAAGAGGTGACCTTTTAGAGTCTAGATCTGTGAACCAGAATGTCTAGAGTAGATAACAGGAATAGATCAGTGTGGAAAATGGGAAGCATGGCAGACTGCAGTAGACAGGCCTCATCTTGAGTACTGAAATTCATATTTTTTTAAAAAGATGATGATGATGATGATGATGATAATAATAATAATAATAATAATAATAATAATAAAATGTGTATTATCCACCAGTTGAGGATCCCATACCACCAGTTCTGATCACAGGTCAAGAACTTCTTGAAGAAGCAAGAGTATAGGAAATGGGAGCAGGGTACATTCTGGGCACTAGAAATAGCAGAAGAAAATTGTCAGGAGTGAGGAAAAGGATATATTAGAAAATTAAAGAAGGTCTGTGTCTAACCAAAGGGCACAGACTCAAGGGAGTAGTAAGTAAAGTTAGACCAGACCATTGCTGTCCTAGATTCCCATGAGAGAAGTAGACAGCCAAGACCAACCAGATTTGTATTTTGAAAAAATGATTATGGTTTACCTATGGAGAATAATAGCCCATGGAAGATAAGAATAGTCACAGGGAATACAGCTAGGGGTTATACCAGTTATTAAGACCAGAAGAGCGAGTAGATGGACCTCAAGTGGTAATGATTAAGGAAAGGGGAATGGACTTGACTTAGAGGAGCAGTTCCATAGTTGGCCATTTTGTCAGGGCATTGCTAAACTTTCCACTTTCTTCTCATCTTTCCACTGATCCATATGTCAACTTTGTCCTATAGACTGGCTCCTTTCATGACGCCTAAACAGCCGCTCCATTTCTAGGTGTTACATGGAGATATAAACAGGTTCCAGTGGGAAAATAACGACTGTTTCTTCCTTTATCAATGAGAAATTTTCCCTAAAACTTCTGGAGGTTTTTCCCTGTTACCTGCTCCTTCTTAAATGAACCATTAGCAAGGGAAAAATAGGGTTACTACAGCTAAGACCAATCCAGATTATTCCTGGGCAACCAGTGGAAGAATGGGCAACCCCTACAGAATGGGAACCCTTGTAGCAGGGAGGAAAAGAGGATGAGTCACCACTCATCTGTTCTACCACCAAATGGTCAGATTGACATCTTGAGAAAATCACTAGCTTCAACATAAACACAATAGATGAAAGGAGGCAAGACTTGAAGTTGGAGACCATTTACCAGGCAGGAATTAATGGAATAGCTTGAACCCTTTTCTTTGGCAACTGGAAAAAAATGAGTACCATTTAATACTCATTATTGATTGAGAACATTTATCACATTTCACAAGACAGCACTGCAGCCTCAGCACCACAGCCGGGTCTGTGATAGGCTTTATACTGTGTTGTAATCTATAATACCAACTGCTTCTGGATGATGGGGTGTATTTCTGTACATTTCTGTGAAATTAGTTCCTTTTCAGTGGTAATATTCCCTGAGAACCTGTGATAAAGCATTCTAGTAAATCCCTGGAGGATGGTGGTATTCCTAGGATTTCTCTTCGTACTCGTTCAGAGCTACCATTTAAGTATGTTATCCTATAGCAGTCTACTTCCAGCAGGGACCAGCATGTCATATAGAGTCATCAGTATACAGGTTGGACTTTTTTCTTCCTTGGTCAGCTATTGATGTCAACAGGAAGTCAGAAGTGTCCATCAAAGGAGTGGGTTATGTGGCATGTATTCTGTTACATGTAATACTACCTAGTATATGATGGGAGTATATAATTGAAGTCATTTGGATACCTAGTGTCTCATAGTCAGTTTTACAGTCTCCACTCTAGCTCAGTTCTATGCTGGGATCATGGTCTTGCTAGCAGGATCATGGTCTTGTTCCCATATTGTCAGACTTTTTTTCATTGTGATTCTTTTGTTTAGCCTACCATGGATATTTTAGAGCCCTGTAGAATCTACCAGAGTCAATCTCTCCCTGGCCTAGATCAGCTGGAGAGCCACTGCCTTTCAGATAATTCAATAAATGGTCCAGAGCAATATACCAGAATGTCATATATGCTATCTCCAAACTCAAAGTAGCCAAGCATGCGTTGCTATTGCTCTGCTTTAGTGGGGAAGATATAGTGGGGCAAGAAATAGCAACTTTTCCTTTATGTTTGAGGAGAAAACCCTAGCAAGCTACAGGCCTTTGACCTTCAGAAAACTCAGCTGAGTTGCCAAGCCAGTGTTTTCTTATGTCTCGCATGTATATCTAAGATGCGTAATTTCCTGTTCTTCAAGTTTTGTCAGGTTGATATCATCAGTATGGTTGTCAGGGTGATGTCCTATGAAGCAGTGAGAAAAAAATCCTGATGAACCAGATCACAGCACAGAGAGGTCAAGGTGATTTATCACTGAGGCAGCTCCTTTAATGAGAGGGAGACTGCTTCAAGTAGTCTATGCAACTTAAAAAGAACGTACACTTGCCCCATCAATAGGGACTTTCCAGGTACTGTGGGCTGTATGTTAATCTGTAGAAGCAACTGCTGTAGTTCCAACTGATTGAATTTACCATAATCTGTTGAGTTTCTTTTGTGTTAGAGTGTTTGGTGGCTTGCCAGAAACATCAATAATAGTAATTATTGAGCATTCACTCCATGCCATCACTAAACTCAAGAGATAGCAGTGGAGTATCTCATCATTGTCCAGCAGGTTTTTGTTTTTGTATTAATTTGAGACCGGGTCTCATTATGTTGCCTAGATTCACTTTGAACTTCTGGGCTCAAACAAATTCTCCCACGTCAGGCTCCTGAGTACCTGAGACTACAAGTGCACACCACTGAAGCTTTTAAGTCTTCTGTAGAACTTGAGATCTCTGCTATTCATCTAGGGTCTTAGCCCTTTGGTGAAGAGAAATAACTGCTCTAGGAGCTTTCATTTGCTCTTTCTGTAATGGTCTTTTCTCAGTGGATTAGGGGATCATTGTGGGTGTTTTGCTGCCTAATCGGTAGCTCCTGATGGGGAGACCAATTCAAGTTAAAACTCATCCCATCACCCGGCCTGCTAAGTCTCCATTCTAGCCATCATATCATAGTGGTGTTCTGGGTTCCCAGGAATAAGTTAGCCCTAGACCAGAACCCAGTAAACTCCAAAATACACATTTCCCTTTACTCAATATACCGCCGTCATAAATAACTAATTTCTTAGGGGAGGGTGAATAGGGAGGTTCATAGTATATGAATGTTGGATATGCTCTGGCAGAGGTTTCTGACCTCTCCCCCTTATTTGAGAGTTCTGGGTCTATGAAATGGCCTAGGCCAAGTAGTCAGATGAGGGGGACCCTTTTCTAGAATGGTAGTCCAGTAGGCTTCTCAAATAAGCTAGGCTATCTGCCTCCCATTTTCATCGTTCTGAAAGATTCCAGTGCTTTCCTCACTAGTCTATACCCTCCAGCAAGGTGTGTGTTGTAGATCTCATCAGGGACATAGTGAAGGTATCAGTAGAAAGGTTGAGCCCAGTGGAGTCCATATAACACTCTGATCTCCTCCACTTTGTGCCAAGCATTTTCTGACTTAAAAAACAAGTTACCATGTATGGTAGTGCATGTCTGTAACCCAGCTACTTGGGAGGCTGAGGCAGAAGGAGTACAAGTTCAAGGCCATCCTGGACAACTTAATGAGACCCTGTCTCAAAATAAAAAGCACTGGAGATATAGTTCAGCAGCAGAGCCTAATACATATGAGTTCCGGGTTCATTCTCTAGTACTATAAAAAACAAACAGCTATCTACTTGGAAAGACACCGGGGGAGCTGGCAGAATCAAAAGATGAGTTAAGGGGCTGGTGTTGTGGCTCAATAGTACAGTGCTTGCCTAGCATGTGTGAGGAACTGAGTTCAATCATCAGCACCACATAAATATGAATAAATAAAATAAAGGTACTGTGTCCATCTACAACTTAAAAATATTAAAAAAAAAAAAGATGAGTTAAAGTACCAAGACTTTGTCAGAGTACACCCTACCATGGTGACTCTGAGACTGTTCCAAGGGAAGCCCCTGCTGCTTTCCAGTTTTCACAGTCCTGGGAAGGAGAATCTAATTGGGTCAGATGTGACTATTTGGACCAGTCAGTCAAGGGAGGGAAGAGGAAAAGCAGCACACAAGGCAAATGCACCAATTTGTGTGTGTGTGTGTGTGTGTGTGTGTATGTGTGTGTGTGTGTGTGTTGTGTCACCTTGGAGATGGATCCAGGGTCTAGAGGCCACCCTGGGCAATTTTGTGAGACCCTGTCTCAAAATAAAAACAGTGAAAGAACTGGGAATGTAGCTTAGTGGTAGAGTGCCCCTGGTTTCATTCCATAGTACTGTGAAATGAATGAATGCTAAACATCTCTATGACAAATGATCCATACAATAGTAGCCAACTGACAGAACCTATTTGCCAGAGGTAGACATAGAACTATCTGTAATATATGAAGAGCTTCTGCAACCTGTGAGAAAAGGGTAAATAATTCATTGGAAAATGTGCAGTTCACCGAAGAAATATAAATGGTCTCTAAACATACAGCAAGAACATCAGCTATAGTAATCAGGGAAGTAGAGATTAAAGCTAAACATTATTTTGTGCCTATCAGATTTGAAATTTTGAAAAGATTCATATCAAGTATGGGCAAAAGAAGGGGATTGCAGATATTCTTCTCCATGGGTGGGGGTGCAGTTTAAATTGGTATAGAAATGGGAGTTCAATTTGGCACTGTCAACCAAAATTTAAATCTTATGTTACATAGCCTCTGATATTCTATAACAGAAAAACTTTCACATGCCCAAATATGTATTTGTAAAAGGGTGTTCATTACAGCATTGTTTAAAATAGAAAAACTTACCAATTAACCAAATGGCAAAATGTTTTCATATATACATTATGAAATTCTACACTGTCATGAAATGTGTTGTCATAGAAAGGCATTATGTGAGAAAACACATGACAGATGAATATGATAGTGTAATCCTGTTTTTGTTTTTAAAATTGTCTATGAATACCTGTGGGTGCTCAGGTGTGTTAATGCATTTTTTTAAAGTCTGGAAGAAACTGCAAACTGTTAACCAGTGGTTCCCTACAAGGGGTATGGAAGCTAGGAAAGACAGTGACAGGGAAGTTCTGCTCTACAAAATTACTGAGCTACTTTTCATAAGGTAGCTTTATTTATTTATTTTTTCCAAGTATTTGGGAAGGAACCTAGGTCATCACATGTGCTAGGCAAGTACTCAAATCACTGAGCTATATCCCCAGCTCTTTTTAGTATTTTGTTAAGTTTTGAGACAGGATCTTGCTAAGTTGCCCAAGTGGACCTTAAATTTGTGATCCTCCTGCCTCAGCCTCCTGAGTCTTTGGAATTTCAAGCCTGTACCGACATACCCCCACTCTTTTTTTTTAATATAAGAAATAAAGCTAAATGACCATAATATGCATTGGTGAATATATAGCCTATTGCATGAAAGAGTTGCTGTCCTTCATTTGAACTATGCCATAAGACTTGTGGTCAAGTCACTATGAAAAGTCACACCACCAAATGTTTTTTTGTTCTGGAGAGAAACTGTAGCACAGGGACAAACAGCTGAAAGGAACAGTCTGAATACCACATGACAACTGTTTTCAGATATTTGACAGGCTAAAAGCCTGTTTTCAGATATTTGACAGGCTGTAGCATTTCTGTGAATCCCCACCATCATTGGAAGTTCCAGACTATGGCTTTCATCTTAGTTGCAAGCTGGAACTGTTTTGTTCACCAGCATTTGTCTTAGGAGAAAGCATTGAATTTGTTTAATAAAAACACTTTGAAAAGCCACTTTCTGAGGTCCCTAAAGTATGCTCAGGATTTAAGAAGAAAAGAAAAAAAGATAAAATGTGGGTAACTCCTAAGAGGAACAGACTAGGACAGAGACAAGAGAGGAAAGAGGTGGAGCCAGTGTCTGTGTGGTGAGCCTAATTTCCTTCCTCAGTACTCATATCTGGAGTTAAGATAGTTTATCATTTGTTGGTTCCTAGGTGAAGAGGGCTGTGTGTGTCATCTGTTAATGGGACTGAGGGGGATGTTTCAGTTGAGATGGGAACAAAAGAGCCTCTACCTTGCTAAGATGTCTTGAAATAAATGAATCAGAGCTAAAGTCCCATGGGAACTAGCAGCAACTGTGACAAGGGCTTTGGAACTCAATTTTACAGGAAGTTTGGGGATTCCAACTTTGCAAGGGGCAGAGAAATCACCAGCTGACATCTAAGTTTATACTACTTAGTGCAAAATTCAAAAAGAAAAATTCAAAAGAATTTGTGTGTCTGGATGTTGTGTTCTTTTAAATAGAACTGTCTTAAGAACTACCTTGAAAGGTAGTAAATTTCCCATCACTGCAGTGTTTGGTCACTGGTGACTATTAGGGAAGAGTGTGTGAATGGGGATTCAAACCTGAAAGTAAATGAGAGTCAGTATATTCTAGAGATCCTAGGTAGCACAGCAAAGCAAGAAAAGAAATGAAAGGTGTGAGAATTGCAAAGGTAGAGACGAAATAGGAATTTTTCACTCAGAATATTCAGAAAAGTCTAAAGACTTATCAGATAAATTATTAGAATTATTTTAGCAAGGTTCTGGATCCAGAAGCAGCATAAAAAAATGAATGCATTTCTATACATAGGCTACAAAAAATCTAATAATTTTTAAAAATATACCATTTGCAATAGCATCTGAAATGTAAAGTGCCTAGGCATAAATTTAACAAAATATTTATAAAAGCTTTAGAGAAAACTATAAAAATGTTTGAAGACATTAAAGGAAAATGGCTTAA
This sequence comes from Glaucomys volans, assembly GCA_020662805.1. NCBI lineage: Eukaryota > Metazoa > Chordata > Mammalia > Rodentia > Sciuridae > Glaucomys > Glaucomys volans. The sequence goes on from JAJEJO010003134.1 coordinate 1,030,970, forward strand.
GTTAGTGAAGAGATAGGATCAATGGATTAGAAGACTCAGTATTGTAAAGATGTCAATTCTCCCCAATTGATGCATAGATTCAATGCAATTCCAATAAAAATCCCAACAGGTTTTTTGTGGAACTTGACAAGCTGATTCTAAAATTTATATGGAGGAGAAAAGATCCAAGAATAGCCAAGACATTCCCGAAGAAGAAGAACAAGGTGAGGAGACCTACCTTACCAGATATAAAGAGTTATTATAAAATTTTAATAAATAAGACAGTTTCATATTGGCGCTGGGATAGACCTGATTGACCAGTGGAATAAAATAGAGAGCCCAGAGCAGACCCTGTGTAAATGGAAACTTATTTATAACTAAAGAAATGCTGCTGCTGTCTTGGTCGGGGAGAGGATGGACGTTACAGTAAATAGTGCTGGGACAATTGGGCAGTCCTCTGGGAGTCTATGAAATGGAATGCTTGTCTCATACTAGACACAGACACTACCACTACCACTGGTCCCAGTTGATATAAACACTGAGATTTGAAGGACAGGACTAGAAAATACAGAGACCATAATGTAGGAAAATGTGACCTTACAGTAGGAAAGAATTTCTTAAGCCTTAAAATGTGGATAAAGGAGGCTGGGAGGTATATCTCAGGTAGAGCACCTATAGCTTCCAGGCTCTGGGTTTGTTCCCCACACTACCAAAAAATGTTGATAAAGGGAAAATTTGATGAATTTGTCTATATGATGTTTTAAAAATTCTGTCCATAAATAGATACCATAAAGAAAATGAGAGGTCAAGCCACAAACTTGTTAAAAGGATGAGGAAGTATCCAGAATATATAAAGAACTCCTACAAATTATTAAGAAAATAATCCAGTAGAATGGTGAGGAAAAACTCTGGACTAGTTACTTTATAGAAGGGGAAACCCTTTTAACCAATAAACTAAGGAAAGATGATGACCCTTAATAATCAAAGAAATATAAATTAAAGCTGTGTTTAATAAATTTCTGACCGTAGCAAATATTGATGAAGAGACATAACAACAGGACCACTTCACATTTCTGGTGGGAGTATAAATTGGTACAACTATAGTGAGAAACAATCTGGCCTTATCTGTTAAGATTAAAGATAACTCATACCCAAAATTCTTAAATCCTTGCACAAGAAAGAAAAAAATTCATGCTTAGAGCAGGACTTTTAACAACCCAAATATTCATCAGTAGTAGGACAGAATAATAAATTTTGGTATGGTTTCAAAGTGGAGTACTACAAAGTAAAGGAAATGAAATTCAACTGCACATAACAACCTAGACAAAGCTTAAGAACATAATGTTGAGCAAAGGGAAAAAAAGCAAGTCACTACTTAATTATCATTCTATTTTTATAAGAAAATAGGCTGAACAATAGTAATATATTGTTTAAGGAGGCAAAGTGTATGGGGTACACATATATTAAAACAGTGTAATGATAATTCCAAGTTTACCTTAAGAGACAGGAAGGAAGAGGACATAGGAGGAATCCAAAGAGAACTTCTAAGTTCAACTGAATGATAGGCACACTTTTTAAAACTAAGTAAATTAGAAAAACAATTTTTTAAAAACTGGCATGGACTTAGCCTTAGTTGTCGTTAAGGCTTGAGTAAGATGAAATGGTGCCTGATGCCACCTACTGTTCAGAGCATGTAGCATCTTGTAGGCTTGTGGTTTAGCTCCTCCTTCCCTACCTGTGACATGGCTAGGTTTTTAAATGGAGAAACTAAAAGCAGTAGGGTTCCCCTTATTTTCATCCCCAGCTTAGGCTCTTCAGCCTGAATCTTTGCAGCTAACACCGTGTTCTTCAAGACAAGCCCTGTCTTTTCTCTTGCTAAACAATGGTTCCTGTTTCTTCCTAACTTTCCTCTTAGGAGCCTTAGCCTGACTGGAGACCTAGTTTCTCTTCATCATGACTGGTGGAGCGAGGGATTCCAATAGGACTGTGAGGTGATGGTCACTGTTATCCTGACCCTTCTGTATCCAAGACTATTTTAAAGAGTCTTGCTCTTACTGTCTCTATATTACATCACTTCAGAGAAGGGATATACAGGAATTTCAGAGAGTGTGCCTCCATACTGGTACCGAGGGCTTAAAAAATTGGTGTTTCATCCTAGTTTGAACCAGGATGGAAACCTATGGAAATCTATTCTATGAAAAGAATAGAGAAGGCAAACTGTGGGCGAATTAGGAAATTCCAGTCTTAAGTACTCTGTCCAGCCCAGGGAACTCTGTCTTTCACATATTGACACTATTGGATCAAAGGGAATTGCCCCTTTAGTAAAATGACATGCATAATTTCCAGAGTTTTAACTCTGAAAAGAAAATTCCTTGAGTAGTTGAAGGCAGATGGATTGTGAGACCCTAATTCCCCTTATTTTGGGGTCTTTCAGTTTAGTTTTTTCTACTACTGTCATGGTGTTTATATTTGTTCCTTCTTAAAGCACTTGCTTCCATCTGGCAAAATTGGTTCCCATTGGGCTGGAATGTCCTTTTATTTTATTTTATTTTATTTTATTTTATTTTATTTTATTTTATTTTATTTTATTTTATTTTTTAAATAAAGCCAGAAATCTGAGAGTCATTTTGCATTCCTGACTTTCTCTACTCAGGCAACCTTCCTTCCATCACCAAATCTAGTAATTCTAACTCTAGCGTATACCTTAAATGATTCCAGCTCCCTGTTCTCTCTCTCCCTGCCTCCACGTCATGCTTCAGTTCTTGTCTCTCTACACTGTTATTTTTCCATGTAGCAATCCGAGTGAGTCATTAATGTAAATTGAATCACATTTTTGAACCTTCAGTAGTTTCCTCACACACTTAAAATCCAAATTCTATTCACAGACCTACATGTAAATGAATAGTCTGACCTTAATCTCATCTCCTCCTACTTCCTCCTGTTATCCCCACCAATCTCACCTAGTGTCTGCCACCTTCACTGACCTTTCAGTTCCTCACTCAGGGAAGCCTTCTCCTGCCTCTGGGTACTCACAAGTGCTGTTCTCTGTGCCTGGAATACTATCTTCCACACTCATCTTTTCTCAAGAACATCTACCCTTAACCTAAATTTGGCCCTTTCTGATATTTTATCTCTAATAGTATTCTGTTCTTTCATAGCATTTATCATGATATATAATTATATATTTATTTGTTTTATCAGTTTAACGTCTGTCTTTTACCCACAAGTTTATATTGTCCATGAGGGTAAGAACTGTGTGTATGTTTGATCCACCAGTGGTTGCTCTGTACCTAGCCTAGCAGGTACACAATATGTGTTTGTTAAAAGAATGAAATAAAATAATATATGAACCATAATTTACTAAACTGTTCCCCTACTGCTGAATACTAAGGTTGTTCTTAGTTTTGGGTTATTCTGAATAATGATGAAGTAAATGATTTGAACATAGAGATTTTTATTTCCATAGAATAGATTCTTAGAAGTAAAGTTACTAGGTCAAAAGGTTATGACTTTTTTCAAGGCTCATAAAACAAACTTTCAAATCACTTATCAGAAAGGTTGTTTAGGTTGGAATTTTAAACTATTTCCCTTTTTGTTTCCTTAGTTTTAAATATATAGAACATAAGAAGAGAACTATTTGAATAAAATTTAGCTTCCTGCTCTCATAAAACTCAGTTATTGAATACTTATTTTGTGCCACGTGTAAGATTATCTCATTTATTCCTGTGGCAGGCATAATTGCCCCAGGGTCACAAATGAAGAAACTTGGGCCTAGAAAGGTTAACAGACTTGCTTAAGCTGATAGAACCTAAGCTGTCTCATGTCAGAACATTTTATGCTTGCCCACATGCCTGTGCTAGCTAATTTACATTTGCTCTAAAACTGCTGCAACATTCAAAGTCAATCTACCCAACTCTGCTTCCCAGCTGCTGCGTCCGTGTGAATGCCTCCCTCCCACACCTAGTCCTTGCTGTCTTGCTTCATGATGCTACAGGATGGGGTGCCGTGTCCATCTGTGAGAACCCTAGAGAACGCCTAAATCACCCTCCTATTTGGATTCACTGAGATGCATATCATCTCCGCATGTTTACCATGAGGATGGCCCATTTTTTGTTATGTAACTCACTGCTATTATAAGGGTGATTTATTTTGTCCCAGCATTGTATCAGGCCCTAATCAAATTGTATCACAGGAAAAGTATGCTGTGCTTATAGTAGCAGGAATGGCACTTGGCCTTCTGGGAATTCTTGGTGTTAAATTCTAAGGGGCTTGCAGTTGTCTAGGGGAGAGGTGCAATCTCTCTGTTAGACTGCAAGTATTCATCTAAGTCAGTGCCTCATCCCCAAAGTAAAGGTAGAACTTGCTGCCAGGTTAGGGTTTGGTGAGAGTCTGCATGTTTGCTGTTTATCTCTGTTGATAACTCCTTTAATTTCTCTTAACCTTTCAGGCTCTCCCTGCTTGTCCTATCCAGGCCACCTGTGAGGCTGCCTCCAAAGAGGAAAATAAGGAAAAAAATCGATATGTAAACATCTTGCCTTGTGAGTGTTTGTAGGGGTTGGGGGGATGGGGGCGGGTGTGGATTATAACCTGAAATTACATCTCTGACCAGATTTTCTGAGAATGGAAAGAATCACAGGACTAGGGTCACGACTTCAGACTGAAAGATCCATTACATGGCTTCTCTTGCCACCCCACAGGGTTACTTAGACTGGTTGGTCAAGATATTTGAGATCTAAAGTTTTAGGAGGCCAGAGAGAGCAGTTTAATAGGACCAGACAGGAAATGGGTTATTGGGGTGTTGTTTTATTGTAATGCTCATTGAAAGAAATTCCAATACAGAGTTTTCTTTATAACCCTTTGCCAGAGTTAGTCTTTGTTCATCAGTTGATCTACCATCTAACAGATATTTCTATAGGCCAGTGGTCTCTAGAATGGAACATGCATAATCCAGGCATGTGTAAGAGGAAGCTGTTTGAAATTCATTTTATATTTCCTTTTTTAAAAATTCACACTTTAAAAATCTTTAAATTTTAGCATGCTTTTAAAATTTTTCAATTTCAGGGTACATAATTATATTAGTTTTTATGCATGATTTATCAATAAATGATCATATGCTAGAGAAACATGCTCTAATTTTTGTTGTTAACATATGGGACCAAAAAAATTAAGACCACTCTACTAGACATTTACAGCTTCTTACATTTTATTTGTCTACTTATGTGTATATAAGCATAAATATATTTATTATGTATTTTAAAAATATAATGATACATTGTACACATTGAGCTTTTTTTTTTTTTTTTTTTTGACAGTGCCAGGAATTAAACCCAGGACTTCCTGTGCACTAGGCAAATGCTCTACCATTGAGCTACATCTCCAACCCCCTTTCTTTTTTCTTTAACATTATAAATTATCAGTTAATCTGTTAAACAATTTTATTTTTATCAGTTGGTTAGTATTTCATACTGTGGGTATATGTGCCTAGGTATTTGGGACATTAAAAATCGTGTTAGAATGACATCTTTATACATCAGTATTTCAGTACACGTAGGACTTGCAGATGTCTGAGCTGACCTAAACAATTGCATCAGGAACAGTGAGAAATAAAATTGGATTTACTGAACTAGTAATTGCTGGATTTTTCCTAGATGACCACTCTAGAGTCCACCTGACACCTGTGGAAGGGGTTCCGGATTCTGATTACATCAATGCTTCGTTCATCAATGTAAGGAACTTGTGCTTTTCTCATTTTTCTTCCTGAAAGACCATTGTGTACCATCTGTTAGTTCTTTCCCAGCTGTATGTTAAGAGGGATACTTGCCATTTCAAGTTCTCCCTAAGTCTGATTTTTTAAATGACCAAATATGTTTAAAATATGTCTCAGTTTCCATCTTCCAATGATTAGAAAGATTTGCCAAAACTTAAATTCTTCTCTGTAAAAATTTTAACACGTTTCTTGTTGCTAACTCTAAACATGTCCATCTCTGAGTTCTAGTGCTTTTTTTTTCTGTGTTCAGAAGCAGCTCTGTGCTGCCGTTATTTGAACTGGATTAGGAAATGGCTTCTCAGATTTAGGCCTCTTCTATTTGGCCACTGCCTTGTAGACTTGTATTTCATATCATTACCTTGGTGTGACCTAGCATCCCATCAAAACTTCCCTCATTCACTGCCCTTTGAATTGCTGTCTGAATGGGGAAGAGGGTGACTCACAGTCCTTGAATGATTTTTCACTTTCCTATGACTTCTCAAGTGAATACCACATGTATGTACATTGTTAGGTTGACAAGTTGTATAACTGGAACAATAAAGACTGAAAAAGAAAGTTAGGGACTGGGGATATAGCTCAGTTGGTAGAGTGCTTGTCTCATACACAAGGCCCTGGGTTTAATCCCCAGTACCACCAATAAAAAAAAAAAAAAAAAAAAAAAAAGAAGAAGAAGAAAGAAAGAAAAAGAAAGTTAATGCCAGTTTTAGTTTTTCAGAGGTTCCTTATCTCTTGAGTGGCCTCCACAGGCTAGTTTGCTTCTTGTCTCCTCCTGCCTATTGTTAGGAAACCTATTCTCAAAACACTTGGAGCTGTTCCACCATACCCACAGGCTATTCCCAGAAAGTTTTTGCATTTGGGTAAAACATCCTAAAAATAAAAAAATAAAAAGTAATAATAAGCTAGGCATGCTGGGTGAATCTAGTCCCAGCTCCTGGGGAGGCTGAGGTGAAAGGCTCACTTGAGCCCAGAAGTTTGAGACTAACCTGAGCAATATAGTGAGATCCATGTATGCAAATAAATAAATAAAACAACCCTCTGTCTTTCTCAGGATAGGCCCAGGTTCATCCCTGCAATTACCTCATATGCTTCTGTCTTGGAGAGTTCTTTACCAGTAACACTAAAACATACATTATGGGCTGCTGATAAAACATCAGAAATATAGTCAGCTTAGGAATTGTTATTTGAATATTCTTATACCAGTATTCACTAATAATTCTTTGAAGACTACTTAGACTGTTTGCAGTTTGTAATCTGTGTTTTTATCCCCAAAGCTAATCTTTTGGGAATTTCTGTAATGGAAATTCTCGTTAATTGCCTGGACCTTTTCATAAGGGAGGCCTTATTAACTAGATTAGAGTTAGATTGGAGAATTTTATTCCTATCAACTTTCTGTTCTCACTTTATTCTCCCTCCACCTCCCCAGGGCTACCAAGAAAAGAACAAATTCATTGCTGCACAAGGTAAAGTAATGACAACATTTTATTGTTGGTCTTAACTGTGATCCCATAGTGGATTTGGTGCCCCCCTGCAAATACTAAATGAAATAGTGAGAATGCAATAGCTTTCCTTGTAATTTTATTATTACCTAAAAGAGATGAAATCCACCTCTCAGGTTTACAACTAAGGGCTTTCATCTTAATGACTTGTAGTATCCAGGGATCTTTAAAAGAGATCCTTTTGCCCAGGCACTGTGATACACACCTGTAATCCCAGCAACTCCGGAGGCTGAGGCAGGAGGATCGCGAGTTCAAAGCCAGCCTCAGCAACTTAGCGAGGCTCTAAGCAACTCGGTGAGATCCTGTCTCTAAATAAAATACAAAATAGGGCTGGGGATGTGGCTCTGTGGTCGAATGCCCCTGAGTTCAATCCCCAGTTCCAAAAAAAAAAAAAAAAGAAATTTAAAGGAGCTGGGAATGTAGCTCTGGTAAAGTGCCCTGGTTCAATCTCCAGGATGGATGAATAGATAGACAGACAGACAGACGATAAATAGAGTGGTTCTTTTGTTTATGTGTATTGAAAAGACTAGAGAAAGCAATAATACACAATACACTTGGATGAGGCCCTCTGACCTTGGGGCCAGTTAGCCTTAGGTAATTTTAGTTTGAGTTTGGAGTCAGTCTCCACAGAGGAGACTGGATCTGGAAAACCTCACAGATCCAGTTTTGTTCTTCTTACCCAACTTGTGGACCTGAACTTCATTATTGTTCATAGGTAGGTTATCTAAGAACCCTCAGAGTAGGGTCCAGTACCATGGTCCTCTACATACTCTGCATACACTTTCCATTTCCCCTGCTGTTCTAATGAGGTTTTTACTGTTGGGATCCTAGCAAAAATATCTTGATGATTGCAGAGTTGAAAAATAATCTAGAGGTTAGGGATGACTTGGAAGGCTCAGTTAAGACAATTTTGAGGCCAACCTCAGCAACTTAGTAAGACTCTATCTCAAAAAAAAAAAAAAAAAATTTAAAAAGGACTGGGGATGTAGCTCAATGATAAAGTGCCCCTAAGTTCAATCCACAGTTCTAAGCATTAAAAAAAAAAAAAAAAAAAAAGGTAGGAAAGAAAGGTAAGAAGGTAAGTAATTGATGTTTGTGTGGTCCACTGACTTATTCAGTTTTTAACAAATGCTTATTGACCATATCTTACGTACTAGACATTGGCATAGTGTCTAGTTTTGGATCCCAGTTTTGAGTTAAGGTAATATTTGTTATTTCCGTTATCATGGGTATACATACATATTCACAACTGAAGCGTGTGATACCGTGTTGTTCTGTGCATCCCCTGCTGCTTTTCTGGGCATTAATGATGGCACTTCTTCACAGTCATTTACCTTTTTAATATGCCTACCTCTGATTTTTTTCCCCTAAACTTTTTTGCAGTGCTGGTGATCAGTCCCAGGACCTTGCACACACCAGGCAATCCCCTAAAATTGTTATTAGAAGTATATATATTTCCTCTCAGCACTTTCAGATATACAAGGTTTAATTTTTTTATATTAAAAAATTAATTTTGTATGTCTTGAGATCCTTCTAGAGCCTTCTTTGGTTCCATGTTGGGTTGGTTGTCAGAGCCTCCTAAGGTTTCCCTTTACAAAAACTCTGGAAATTTGTTATTCTCTGTTAGGTCCCATTTCTTTCTCTCTTTGTTGCCTCATCATTGTTTAGAATCTTCTTATAAATTTGAATTCTAGCATAGACAAGGCACTCATCTTTTCTGGGGCTGAAGATATTCACCTCAGAGCATGATAAAAAGGAGTAAATGTCACATCAAGCACCTAGCTTATTGTCTGGACCATAATGTAGGTATTCAGTAAGCACTCATGATTTCTAATCCTTGACAATCGTATCCTTGGGAAACACAGTGTTCTGTTATATTTTGACAGCTTCCTGCCTCCAATCATAGTCAAGAGTCTGGCACATACCTTGTGAATACATGGGAAACATTAGCTTTTAGGTAGATGGATTGTGATATTTAGTTGAAAGCATGGACATAGGCTTTCAAAAGCCAGGAATGGGTCTTCCTAATGTCCTAGCACCTTTCTTCCTTTAGTGTATGTTTTTCTTTGTTATTGGCTCCTTTAGGACCAAAAGAAGAAACAGTGAATGATTTCTGGAGGATGATCTGGGAACAAAACACAGCCACCATCGTAATGGTGACCAACCTAAAAGAGCGAAAGGAGGTAGGTGGAGAAATTAGATAGGAGGGGCCTTGATATCGGCGTGGCCAGCAGATGGGCTGCTCTCTGGAGTTCTTTGAATCCAGCTATCCACATTTTGCGGCTGTTTTTGTGCCATAGATCATCCAGGTAAACACAAGCTGATGTGTGTTCCAGACTTCTGAGGCCTGGAAGCCTCAGATGAACCTTAGGGGGACCCATGGCACACATTCCCACATCCAGTAGTCAAACAGCTTGCTCTGGTTCTAAAATAACTTGAAAGGAAGACAAGGGCCATTAGTTAAGGGAAAACCATAGAGCAACTTTTCTCCCCTGGCTTCTCAAGTCTCTTATTCCCCTGTTTCCTATCCCATCTCCTGCAGCCTTTGGTATCTCCTAAAGTTGACAAAGGGAGCTGTGTGAATTGACATGCTGAAGGAATGCAGAGCAACCTGAGGCTTGGACCTGGTCCTGTAGTCAGATTTCTGATTGCTTCTTTTCCTTATGTCGCTGCCAGGTGTATTCCTAGCCTTAGCCAGCATCATCAGTGGGCCACAGCCAGTGCCAATTCTGGGTTCTATATCAAGCCCCAGAGAGGAATCCCCATTTATGGCAACCTTTCTCAAGGATGGCCCTTGGCTCACCTTGCTTACCATCCTGGGGTGTCGAGTGTTCGATCAGCAGCTCCCCAGTGTCTAGGAGGGATAGTGCTAGGACTGGGCTTTAGGTTAGATTCCTCCAAAGAGACCTCTGGTTCTTTAAAGCTGCCCAAGGCCTGGTGAACAAAGAAGGCCTAAGACCTCTCATCAGGTTTATAGTCTGCCATAGTCCATCCTGGTGGTCCCCTCATATCTGACTACTGGCTCCAGGGCCTCAGACAGGCTTGCCCCTAAAGCCTGACCTGGGATATTGTGGAAGTACAGATTTTATAAGTAAAATGTCCTCAGATTTGCCCTGAATTGAAGGGTGAGGGTGGTAAAGATAAGTATGGGACTGATGCTTTGTGAAGAGATAATGGAAGCTAAGAAATTTGTTAAAAGGAAGTTAGAATAAATAAGCCTACAGCTGCCTGAAGTGAAAATAGAGGTCCTAGGGCTTTCTGGGGACTTGATTATGGTCCTTGCCAACTGCCAGGGGCAGTCTGAGATGAGGGGATATGTGTCTGTTTCTTTCTAGTGTAAGTGTGCTCAGTACTGGCCAGACCAAGGCTGCTGGACCTATGGGAATATCCGTGTGTCTGTAGAGGATGTGACCGTCCTGGTGGACTACACAGTACGAAAGTTCTGCATTCAGCAGGTAATGTCTCCACCTCTTTTCCCAATTCTTGTTTAGGATCGGCTAACCACTGAGAGGATGGGAATAGGCTGGATTGTCCCCACTCCTACCCAAGGTGGTCAGGAATCGCTAAGTGTGTGATATGTTTTGAGTCCGAAACCAGAGATCTGGCCTTCGGGAACTTCTCTGTCAAATCATACTAGCTGATGTGGAGTTTGATCAAGACATGACCAAGGACTGTGGAGTAGGGGATTGGGAGGTGGCACAGTCTCCTGAGTACTTGATTCACCTTTCTTTTCCTACTCCAAAGACTCCTGATGGCAAAGACCAGGTGGGCTTATTCCTGGCTCTCCAGAGCAACCCTGGAAGTCTGAGCCAAGGTTGCCTTTAGCTAAAGGGCATGTGGTGCTCTGGCAAGGGCCTCACCAAGAGTCAGGAGTCCTGCACTTTGGCTCTGACCCTGCCATTTACTCATTCTGCAGCCTCAATAGGTCATTTAAGCTCTCTGAGTTTTACCTTCCACACCTGTAGGTTGAGAATAATATTAACAGCTCTACCTAACTCATAGGTTTCCTGGAAGATTCTCTGGCCATAATCAGAACTTTCTTGGATACACTTTCACTTTCCCATTTTAACTGATGGCCATTGTTGTACCTCCCTCCCCTGAGATGCCCAGTCCTGGTTATCAAGGCCAACATAAAGAATTTCCTCACTTCACAGGTGGGTGACATGACCAACAGAAAACCACAGCGCCTCATCACTCAGTTCCACTTTACCAGCTGGCCAGACTTTGGGGTGCCTTTCACTCCAATCGGCATGCTCAAGTTCCTCAAGAAAGTGAAGGCCTGTAACCCTCAATATGCAGGGGCTATTGTGGTCCACTGCAGGTCAGTATGACCTGACCCTTGGCTCCCCACATTCTGCCCCCTTGGCCAGAGCAGGAAACAGCATAGGGGCCCTGGCTGAAGAAGCTGGCATGGAGCAAATCAGCAGTGGGGGCCCCAGGGGAGCATCAAGAGGGACTCTTCAAGTTCAACTGCAGGTAGAGAACATGACTTGAGAAAAGAGGGAAGGAAGGGCAATCTTCCAAGGTTGGGAGTCGGGAGAACCTGCTGTAGAGCTGGGTCAAGTGTTGACCATGTATCCCTGCAGCCTTCAGATTCTTCTAAGTCTCAAGGTACCTAATGCTGATAGCTGGAGATCATAAGTTCAGGGAAAAGTGGGGGGTGGGGTTTCTGGTTCCAAGAGAGTCTCAACTCTCTCCCCTTCAGAATTAAAATTTAGAGGCTTGGAAAAAGAGCCCCAGCCTTTGCTGTCCTTCCCTGCCTCTTCCAACAAGGCATGCTGGTCATCCCGGTAACCATCCTCTGCCCTTTGGCTACAGTGCAGGTGTAGGGCGCACTGGTACCTTTGTCGTCATTGATGCCATGCTGGACATGATGCATACAGAGCGGAAGGTGGATGTATATGGCTTTGTGAGCCGGATCCGGGCCCAGCGGTGCCAGATGGTGCAAACAGATGTGAGTGATCTGTGGGTGAAGGCGGGGGATGGGTATTCCAGGGCCAAAATATCTGCCTGCCTCAAGGGCTCACTCAGTCTCCAGGTTATTGTAAATGATCATCGTCTTAGAGTGTGATGAAGAAGCCTTATAAATTATGTACTCATCCAGGCTCAGGGCACACACGTGTAATCCTAGTAGCCCGGGAGGTGGAGGCAGGAGGATCATGAGTTCAAGTTCCATGTCAGCAATTTAGTGAGGCCCTGTCTCAAAAATAAAATGGACTGGGGATGTGGCTCAGTGATTAAGAACCCCTGGGTTCAATCCCCGATACAAATTAAATAAGTAAATAAATAAATAAAATACTTAAAGCACCAATTGGGTGCATGACATGCCTGTAATTCTAGCTATTCAGGAGGCTAAGGCAGCAGGATCACAAGTTTGAGGCCAGTCTGGTAATTTTGCGAGACCCTGTCTCAAAATGAAAAAGAATTGGGGATGTAACTCAGTGTAGAGCACCCCCCCACACCCCTGTGTTTGATCCCTAGTATCAGAAAGAAAGAGAAGGCAAGCAAGCACAGAGGAGGTTTTGACTTTGTATATGGGGGTGTCAGGAAGGCAGCTGTCATTTTCATTAGACTTTAAAGATAAGGGAACAGTCCTTGAGGAAAGTGAGTCATGATGCAGCTCAACCACATTCAGAAGCAGCAATGAGATGCACTTTGTGGCCAGGGCACAGCATGAAGAGGGAAGCTGCCTGGAGGCTGGGGCATCATAGATGATCACAAGCTTTATGCGTCTCTACTTTCTGACAGTCCTTTCTGACTTTGAATCTGCCCTCTCAGAATGAGCAGGGTTGTATATGTCCTTTTCTCTAAGCTTCCATCCCCATCCCCAAGGCAGATAGGGATGCTGCCTCCCAAGTTAACCACCACCAAAGGGACTCATGCATTTCAAGTCTACTTCTCTGACTCAGGGCAATAAAAGTGATCATTTTGTCCCTGCTAGTATCAAAAGAAAAGTGGACTGGGTGTTGGAGGGGTGATGTGGCATCATAAAGACTGTGTTGTGTGTAACTCAGAACTTGGCATCATCTGTGTTTCAGATGCAGTATGTTTTTATATACCAAGCCCTTCTGGAGCATTATCTCTATGGGGATACAGAACTGGAAGTGACCTCTCTAGAAACCCACCTGCAGAAAATTTACAACAAAATTCCAGGGACCAGCAACAATGGATTGGAGGAAGAGTTTAAGGTGAGTTGGTGCTGCATGATCAACTCCAGATTGAAGAGTCCATCTGATCTGGGAATTGTAAGCATGGGTAAATGAGTGACTCCTTTTTCATTTATCAGCAAGTGGTAAGTACCCTGGTGAGACATGCCACTGGTTAAGAAAGTGACCCTTTATTCAGCTCCTGTTATTCTCACCTTATCTTCACATTAGAGTCACTTCAGTTTTGTTTAAGGGTAAGAAAAACAGGTAACTATTTTTTTTAAAGTCCCCAGCCCTCCCAGGTGATTATAATGTGCAGGAAGAACAAAGTTTTTCTGTAAGGGCCAGATAATAAATATTTTAGACCTTTTAGGCCATAAAGTCTCTGTCCCAACTACTTACCACTGCTGTTGTAGCACAAAAGCAGGCATAGACAGTGTGTGAACAAATGAGTAGAGCTGTTTCTATAGAACTTTATCATAGACAGCAGTCTGGTTTTAAACTGTGGACCTTAGATTGCTGACTCCTACTGAATGCCATTAGATAATGACTCTTAACACATAAAACCTGTGTCGGGGCTGTGTAGCTTACTGGTAGAGCATGTGCTTAGCATGATGAGGCCCTGAGTTTAATCCTCAGCACCAAAAAGACATCCTGTGTCATGTTCTCATCAATGAAAAGTGCTTCCAGAAGTAAGTGGATTGTGGGTTGGGGTGAGGAGGACACCTTTCCTTAAAGCAGTTCTTCTCACACTGTAGTATATACACTGGGGATCCTGACAGACATAGGTTCTGATTCAGCAAGTCTGAGTTAGCACCTGACATTCTGCATTTGACGTGTAGAGATAGAGGTCAGGGCCTTGGGGGAAGAACAGGATGCTGTCAAGGGGCTGCCCTGGAGATGCAGGCCCTGTGACAGCCAGTCTTGTCAGATTTAGTTACTTGGGTCAATAATGTTCCCCTCCCCTTCCTCATTCAGAAGTTAACATCAATCAAAATCCAGAATGACAAGATGCGGACTGGAAACCTTCCAGCCAACATGAAGAAGAACAGGGTTTTACAGATCATTCCATGTAAGAACACTTTCCCCCACCTGAGATCCTCATTGCCCTATCCCCCAATTCCCTCCACCCCTTCTACTTCTCAGGGAGTAATTAATGATTGGTTTGGAGACAAGAAACAGGGCATTGCCTGTTGTTGCTCCCAGTTCTTTAGTGGCTCCTGTAAATAAAAGAACATAAAAAGCCAAAGCCTGTCTCTCTCCTGGGCAAGAAATAAGCTTGTCTTTGCCCCACTGGGATTTTATCTGCCAAGGGCCTAGGGTAGAAGCACTGGAAAGAAAGAGACGGGGCATGTTGGTGAGCTACAAGCCACTGTTCTTCCTGCAGATGAATTCAACAGAGTGATCATTCCAGTTAAGCGGGGTGAAGAGAACACAGACTATGTGAATGCGTCCTTCATTGATGTAAGTGGTGGCTATTTTGCCTGAGCTCCCAGCACCCCATAGAAATTCCCTGGGACTTGTAGTGTTTCCCTCACAAACCTTGGGAGGATCATATTTGAATTAGTTAGCAATTACTAAACTTTGATACCTTCCCACCCACCCTGCTTACTATGTTTGTCCAGCCCCAAAGGACAGAAGGTGGGGGAAACAGATGGTGCACATCAGTGTGATACCTAAAGTGAAACCTCACAGCACACTCATCTAGGCTTAAAAAACTGACCTGACCTTTCTCATTCCTATTCTCCTCATCCTAGCTCCAGCATCCACTCTCTTTCCCCAGAGTTCGATCTTTGGCCACAGGGGAGCTCTGCCTGTGGTGGGTTTGCCTCCAGTACCATCCTTCCCTAGGTTCTTGTCTCATTGCCTCTCCCAGACAGGCCCATCTTTTCCAGTCACCCTCCTTGATTACACCACCTCATCCCTGTAATTGACCTGGTCTGTGTAGGGCTACCGGCAGAAGGATTCCTACATTGCCAGCCAGGGCCCTCTTCTCCACACAATTGAAGACTTCTGGCGAATGATCTGGGAGTGGAAATCATGTTCCATCGTGATGCTGACAGAACTGGAGGAGAGAGGCCAGGTGAGCTCAAAAAGGTCCTGGGCTGTGTGAGAGAGACAGTATGAACAAGTGTGTGCTTGGGGCTGGGGGTAGGCTAGAAGGTAGATTTGAGTCTTTACTTTGACTTACACTGTCCACAAAGCCATTTCCAGGCCTATTACCTAGGCTGCTGGGTATCTGAGCAGTCATCAGCTTCTCCCAGGATTGAACCTCCATTCCATTCCCAGACAGTTCCCACCCTTTCACTTTTCTCCTGTGTGCAACACCCAGCTTAGCCTTCACACATATTCTCTGCACCCAACCCCCCAGGCAGGGCAGAACCAGCAAGAGGAGGGATACAGAGCTGGTCCAGGGTATGGTGAGTGTCTCTAAGAAGAGGTCACCTCTTCTGGCTACATGAAAGAAAACAATAGAATTTGAGAAATAAAAAAAGCAAGAAATTTATAGCTTCAATTTAATTAATAAGGAAATGGGATTTTTCCCATAGAAATGTGTGCCCTTTTTTGCTGAGTAGGTGACTTGAGGGGGTAAAGTCAAAGGAGGAAGTAACCCAGTGCCAGACCAGGCATGCTTCACAGGATTAAAAAGGAGGTCTTAAAAAAAAAAAAAAAAAAAAAAAAAAAAAAAAAAACAATCTCTCAAAAACACTTTCTGTTGAGGTTTGACAGTACAGTAAATGAATGCTTCCTTAGACCTGGAGTGTTATGTAACAAGGATCAGAATCAATAAAATGAGCCTGAAGAAGCTAACAAGGCCTGGTAAGAAAATTCCTCCTAAGCTATAGTAAAGAGTTGAGACTTTTAAAAGCAATTTAAGAGCCTTTGACAAATCGACTTTGTGGGGTTTTTTTTTTGGTTTGTTTTGGTTTGAATCCCTCTGGTGACACAAGGAGAACAAATGAGAAATGAGCAAGCCAGAAGCAGAGGGGAACTGGCAGTTTTGTTTATGGCTTGAACTCTGCTGAGCTGGTCAGAGAAGGTGGAGAGGTGAGGTGGGCCCAGTAGGAGAAGAGTTAAGGATGACCCCACTCAGGAATCACAGAGTTTGTTATCAATTAAAAATTAAAAACAGTAAGTGTGTTTTACATTGGTTTCAAGCCATTAGTTCCCATTCTGTGCTTCTGCAGTTTATTTAACTTTGATGCAAGACTTCACACATTTTCTCATCCCAACATTTCATTATGTCAGGTTTGTGGTTTGTGGTTTTTAATCAGTCATTTCACTCAGTAGCTAGTCTTCCCAGGCTTGTATTATGTACCTAATTGACAGACATCCTTTGTAGGTCTTTGTCTACCATTAGTAACAAGACAAAGTGAGAGGTTTGATCAAGGTCCTTGGCTTTGCACTCAAGGAAGCATGCAGTGAGTAACAAAGGCCAACTGGGAGAGAAGTGGCTGTGTTGTCAGGGGCTCGTGCATGTCTACTAGCCCTCTCTGGTAAGCCACAAGGGGATATATGGATTAGACCAGGATTCTACATGTGTTTCCCCATCCCATCTGCAGGTGAATGATGGGCAGGCCCAAGGAATAGGCAGAAGAGCTGGAACAGCAAGCTCGGAGATATCTCTTGGTCCACTGCCTTTTGATAAAATGTGGCCCAGTGAACATCTCTGACGCTGTGCAGTCTGATTATCAGGCTTCTTTTTCCCCACTTTGTACTAGGGATGAACCCAGGGCTTGGCTCATGCTGAGCACACATTCTGTCTCTGCGCTATATCCCTAGCTCTCGGGCTCGTTCATTCTTGAAGAAAACTTAATGAGAGTAAAGGGCAGAGGGCAGGAAGCATTTCTCATGGGTAGCGTGAGGGGAAGGGCCATGGCACGTAGTCCTCCTATCCATAGGCCACGTCTGCTGTCAGTTGGGTGGATTCCCTTTCCTTCTGCCACTGTGCCTTAGCCTCTGTCTTCCTAGGGCCAGCAAAATAGCCAGTAGCTTTTGCCCTCAGAAACTTCTCAGTGGATTTTTCACAAGGCCTCACTGGCCCCCAAGACAAAGTTTCCCTTCCTGTTCTGTCTGTGTAGCTCCCAGAGATATAAACACAGTGAGCCTACGTGACACGGTGAAGGGTTTGCATGTCACAGAGTGACACCACCACTCCTTACCTCAGTATTACAGTCTTCAGGGGAAAGTCTGATCCCCAAATATAAATTTTCTACCATATAAATTAAAATCTCAAAGGAATTAAAACTTCAGTTTCTCTGAGTTTTCTCCTCCTTCTCCATTTTAACCAAAGGGATGCTTCAGGGTGCTTGGGGGGGCCTGGGTTTCCTCAGGGCCGCAGCTCCCACACTGTACCAGCCCAACTCGAGCTTTATTCTGCTTCTCCAAAGCATCAGTAGAACATGAGGCCCACAAAGCTGTATGTCCCTGACTGTTGTCAGCCTTAGACCATAGAAGAGGCTTATTGCTGTCTAGGGCAAGGAGAATGAAAAAACCACAGGAGAAAATCCAGAAAAGCTGGGTTTCAACTTCTTCAGGATGCCATCATGTAGAGCCCATGACCTGAAAATTAAGTTGGAGATTAAACCTTGACTCCCAAGCTCTCTTCGCCCATTTAATGACTTCTTCACTTCTTTTTTGGGCCTTTATTTCTGTTTCTGTTCTTTTGTCAACTTGGTGTTTGTTTGTTTTGGTGGGGGCGTATTGTTTGTTTTGAAATTGAACAAGAACACTCTCCTCACGCGAGCAGCCAGCCCATTCACATCTTTAACAGTTCTGTCACTGCTCTCCTGTGGGAAAGAGATCCTACCTCTTGATCCAGCCATCTACTCTGCTCTTGGTCCCATTACCTCCTACCTCAAGGATCTTGCTACTGGAAGATCCTCTCTCTTGTCTCCATCAACAGCTCCCCTCTCTACTTGGCAGCATATGCTCTTACACATTCCCTTCCATACAGATACTATTGTTATGCACTTCTTCCCAGAAAAGGCCCTTTAGAGAGTCTGCTTTCCCCCTTGGGTTCTCACCTCACTCTGTTCCTTCCATTCTTGACTCCAGTGGGACTGCTTTAGTTAAGATCACCAGTGACTGCCATCTTGCCAAATCCAGAGATCATTTCTCTTTACTTTTTTTTTTTTTCACCTTTTTTTCTTTTTCTTTTTGTTTGTTCTTGTTGTTGTTGTCCTTATAACAACACTTGAAACAGTCAGTGCCTCCTTCTTTCTTGGAACATTTCTTTCTTTGATTTCCACAATGTCACCCCTATCATTAGCCTTGATAATTCCTTTGTCTTTTTTTTCTTTTTTCTTTTTTTTTTTTTTGTGACCTCCTCCTCTGCACGACCTCTAAACACTCTCTGGAGGGTTCTAAACTTAGGCCTTATTAGCCCACTCTGTTCTCCTATGACATTGCTGTCTTTGAGGATCTCGGCCAAGCCTGGGGCCTTAAATACAATTCATATGCCAAAACCTTAAATCTGTGCCCCCAGCACAGTTACCTGCTCCCCTTCCTAATCGTGAACTAATGTATCAAGTACCTATTTGATATCTGCATATGGATGATTATTAAGAATCTCAGTCTTCATTCATATAGCCAAATAAAACTTGATTTTCTCCTCACACTCCATGCTAGCTCACCCGTCTCTGAACCATTGCAATAAACAGGATCACCTTCTACCCAGTTGCTCCTGCTACAAGTCTAGGATTTTCCTTTCTTACTCCCTTTTCCTCACCACCACATGCAGTTTATCAGTGAGTCCTGATACCTGCCGAGCATATCTACTTTACTCTAGCTTAACCACTGCCACGCACATAAACCACCATCATCTCTTACCTACTAAGGGATGTGCCCATGGGACAATGTTATCTCTCACAAACCCCGCTAGCACTGGGCCCACCTGGAGTGCCTGGCAACCCATCTTTCTGCTTCCAATTCCATTTAGTCAGTTCTTCACATAGTAACCAGGAGTCCTTTTGAAAAATATAAATATAGTCATGTCACTCTTTGTCTTAAAGTCCTCTTTGGACTTTTAGAGACCTTGAGGAAAAATCTGTCTATGCATATGAAATTTAAAAACTATTTTTGGTTATTTAGTTTCCAGACTTGAATTGGGCCCTTCCTTTTAGTTTCACTTGCTTATTTTAAGCCCTCTATTTCCTGTTTTCTCCTATCCCCTGTACTGTCAATGGGTTGAGTGGTACATGCTTTCTATGATGGGTCACAACCTTTGTCCTTGAGAGGGGTCTCCCATATTCCTCATGGCCTTGCATTCCACACTGACCTGCTCTCCTGCCCTGCCCTCACCTCTCCATCCCAGCAGAATCTCAGCATTTTGGCCTAGGATAGCCAGTGCTGCTCCTGCTTTCTAGATTCCTTAAACCCACATTCTGCCTCCTAAGGAAGGGGTCCCTTAGCCCAGAGGACAGTTACCCCAATAAATCTCTGATTGAAGCTGCTCTGTGCCTTCCAGCAACTTACCATAGCCTGTGAACTAATGCTTCTGCTGCACAGGATCATTTCCCTCCATTTCCCGCCTTTTCCCTCTTAGATGGTTTGGCTTGATTTGAGATGGGGACTAGCCATGTTGCCCTGGGCTCAAATGATCCCCCTACCTCAGCCTCCCTAGTAGCTTGGACTATAGACACACGCCACCACACCCAGCCTTTGGCTTTGTTTTTGAGTGTAACCTGCTTCCTTTGGTTTTGTTGTTGAATTTTGTTGTTTAGCCCATGTGGAGGGCAAAATTAAATGAATCCTGTCACCTTCACCTGGGTGAGTATAATTCCCTGCCATCATCTGTCCCACAACTGTAATAGTTGTAGACTGTAATAGTCTTCTTGTGTAGCTTTTCTTTACTTCATGTCATCCCTTAATTCTAACCCTATAAATTTACCAGATTTATTTTCTTTGAGCATACCTTACCTGCCTCCCTATAAGAGTTGTGTCACCTTGAAACTCACTGTCCAGAACCAGTTTGTCCCCTGAGGTCAGTCAGGACCATATGAACCACCTCAAGTGACTGTCCCTATTAGCCAACTAAGGCAGGATTTCCATTTGCTATCCCTGTTGATAAGGCCCTGTCCTCAGCTTTAGGAAGGGCTTCTTTCCTGTAATTCCTAGTTCTGTCTGCCTGGGGCCTCCTCCTCTTCTGCCCCTTTTCTCTGCTATGCATATCTAAGAAGATCTACTAAAAGCTGTTAGGTTCAGGGCCATCGTGTTTCTTTCTCTTGTAAAACTTGATCTTGCTCTCTTTCCTCTGGCTCAGTCTGCTGACCTCACTCCCATCTGGATACTAGCGGTTCTCATGACTTTGAAGTCTGTCTTCAGTCCTGGTGGAGAAATTGTGTGAATGCAGTATTGTTGCAAGGGGACTGTAGCAGCAGAATCATTTCACCACCAGTGCCCTGGAGAACAGTGATTGATAACTGGTTGAGCTGCACCTTAATTAAGACTTTTTAAGCAATTATGGTTGAAGAGAGGTCCAGAATCCTCAGGGTTCCTGGTGAACACAGGTGGAAAAGCACTGGTCTATGGCATTTACTTGCTCCATTACTTTAATAACCCTGTCTGTTAGAATGAATTCACTGTCATTTAAAAAGGAGTTACTGAATGATCACCCTTAGGAAAAGCAGTAAAAGTTTGTAAAATGAATTTTTAAGCTGAATGAAGTGACATTCCCATAGCCTAAGCCGTTCAGGAAACTGAAGCTGAGGCTGGAGGAACACTTGAGCTAAGAGTTCAAGGCCAGCCTGACTCACATAAATAAAATGGATTTTAATAGTGGTTTTATTTGGACTGTGAGACTATCAGTGATTTTTCTTTTTTACTTAATTTTTTCAAATATTTTCTAATGAACATGTAATGAACATTTTTAAATTATTGGTAATATTGGGTGTGGTGGTGTGTGCCTGTTATCCCAGCAACTTAGGAGCCTAAGACTGGAGGCCAGCCTTAGCAACTTAGAGACCCTGTCTCAAATAAATGAAAAACAGGGCTGATTTGCACTTGGCACATTAAGTGCTGGGGAACTTAACATGAACAGCATGAGATATTGGACAGGGGAGCATGTGGGATGTGATGGGGTGTAGGTGAGCAGCATAGGAGACCAGTAGCAGAGAGACCAGTTGTATAATGTAGCTCAGAGGTAGAGCAGCCCTTGGTTAAATCCCTAGTACCACCAAAACAAAACAAATGAAAAACCTAATCATGAAGAATCTCAGACCTCCAACCCAAAATCCTCTAAAGAAGTGGACCACATAACTATTGTTTACTTACCTATTTATGCCTTGACTTAATCTGCAGACACATTCATTTACCAGGTACTTACTAAGAGCCTGAATGCCAGGCATGTTGCAGGGTGCTGAGAACACAAAAATGAAAAGAGACAGTGCCTCCCCTGCCCCACTCCCACCCAAGGAGCTGTATTGAGCCAGGTACAAGCAAAGACAGAAAATCATCTCCTGCTCACCAGCAAGGACAAAAATGCTAGTGCTAGCAACCTTAAGGTATCATTGCAGATTAAAGAAATCAGGATCAGAGGAATGAAAGGGTGCTCTGGACTGGGCTGTGGTGAAGCAGCATTACTGGGTGGGGTATAAATAGGTTCCCCTTTGCTGGATTAGCAGGGTGGTGCATGTAAAATATGGAATGATGGAGTGGGGGCATCCCTCTTTATCCTTCCACAGCCATTTGTGTTGTGTAGCTCTGAGCAGCAGAGTTCTTCATAGACCTTGTCATGTTGTAAACTAGAATGTCAATAAGTGACACCAAATGGCTAACTAATTGTTTCTGGTTAGTTAGAATGCTTTGAAGTAATGTGCTGTTTTGCTTTTTCAACACCTTGGTGATAAAGTGTTGCAGAGTAAAAGGTGGCTGTACTGTGAGAGGTCAGGCTGCTTGTGGGCAGTGCTGCTTTTGCCACACTTAGTACTAGCCCCTGGCTTCTCTCATTCTTCCCTCCAGGAGAAGTGTGCCCAGTACTGGCCATCTGATGGCCTGGTGTCCTATGGAGACATAACAGTGGAGCTGAAGAAGGAAGAAGAATGTGAGAGCTACACCGTCCGAGACCTCCTGGTTACCAACACCAGGGTAAGATGTGTGGTGGGTGGGGCTCCTCCCACAGGGAAAGCAGGACTGCCCTGCCTCCCTGACCCTCTTTCTTTCAAAGGAGAACAAGAGCCGGCAGATCCGACAGTTCCACTTCCATGGCTGGCCCGAAGTGGGCATCCCCAGCGATGGGAAGGGCATGATCAGCATCATCGCAGCAGTGCAAAAGCAGCAGCAGCAGTCGGGGAACCACCCCATCACTGTGCACTGCAGGTACCGCTGGCCCCGCTCTCAGATGGGAGCAGAAGCAGGTGCAGGGGTGAGCACGTGTCAGGCCGTGAGGAAAGCTGCACAGGAGCAGGCTGTTGATGAGCACTGTGACAGTCACGTTTGACAGTCACAACAGGGCCGGGCGATCGGAGAGTCTTGGAGTTTGAACTTGGCATGTTAAATGCTGGGGAACTGAACAACATAAACAGCATGGGGTATCAGGCAGGGGAGCATGTGGGATGGTGATGGGATACAGGAGAGCATCAAGGAAGACAGATAGCAGAGAGACCAGCTGGACGATGTGGGGGTGAGGACCTGCCCTCCTTAAACACAGGGAAAGAAAATGGCAAATGTCCTGAAAACAGTTCAAGAAAAAATGAACAAGACTAAGACTAAACAGTGAAATAGCAGAAGAGTCAAGGATGCCTCCCAGGTTTGATCCTGGGTCACTGGTAACCGTTGATGCAAGCAGCTGAGAGATGATAAGGAGACTTGTTGGGGGAGAAAAGATGAATTTTACATGGAGCTTGTTATTCGAGATTGCATTTTAGGAAAAAGAAATGTTTACCCTGAGTTTCCTTAGTAGTAAAGTTTCTCAACAGATTGGTCTATATTAACTCTTCAGTTCCTTTCCTCTATTCTCCCATTCTCTCAAGCCCAGTCCAGTTATACCGTCCACCCACACACTCAGTCCATTGCAGCTGTGCCATTGGGCTACCTGTAGCCTCCAGGTTGCTGAAGCCAGTGGTCATCCTCAGTCTCCTCATACTTTTCATCAGTGTTGGGCACAGGTGATCACTCACCTCTCTGCAGAGTACTCCCAGGTGGCTTCTGTTCTGGTTTTCACCCTCACGTATTGTTCCTTCTGTGTCCTGTGCTGATTTCTCCCCATCTGTGTGGCTCAGGGCTCAGTCCTTAAAACTCTTCTTTGTCAGTAGAAGAGCTTACTCAGTCTCCTGGCTTTAACAGCAACTCTCAAGTCTTCATCACTGGTTCATCCTCTCCCCCACACTCCAGGTGTGTAATTACCTACTTGTCATTTCCACATGGCAATCTAATGGACATTTTTAGCTTAGGGTTCAAGTGACAACTGCTGTTTTTTCTTCCAAAGCCCACTGTTCCCACGTCAGTAAGTAGCTTGCTATTTCCCAAATAACTCCAGTGAGAAGCCTTGGAACTATCCTCTTCTCCGCTCTTTCTCAGATATCATATCTAATCCATCGTCAAATTGTGTTCTACCTGCATATAATCTAAGAATCCAAGTATTTTTCACTGCCTCCTCCAGGGCTCTCTGTCCAAGCCAACTTCCCTCCCCAGTAATTGTGCTGACCTCCTGACTGGTCTCTCTGCTCTCACCTTCACCTGTGGTTTGTTCTCAACACAGCAGCCTGAAAGAACCTTTTATTTTATTTATTTTTGCCCCTTACCCTACCCCAAGAGCATTTCAAATGTAAGGCATGGTCTGGGGATATAGCCCAGTGGTAGATAGCTTGCCTAACATGCACAGGGTCCTGGGTTCTATGCCCAGCGCCACCAAATATATGTAAACAAATACAAATCACATTGCATCTCTCCTTTATTTAGAACTCCAACAACAACAAGGGCTACCTGCCAGGCCAGGAAGCGGGGTGTCCCTTGGTGCTGGCATTCCCCCAGGGCTCTGACCTTCCCTCCCACTCTCCTTCCTGCCTACAGCAGTTCTAGCTCCGTGGGCTTCAGCACCCTTGGCACACTCCCACCTTTGGCCTGAGAGACTCTTTCCCAGATAGCCACAGAACTTCACCTTCACCTATTGGTGTGTCTGCTCACATCGTAGCCTTCAGAGAGCCTTCCCTGAGCACCCTGCCTGGAACTCTGTTCCTCTTTCTCCTTCCCTGACTGCGTGTCTTTTTGTCTGGAGAGACTAAGCCTCACAGTACCTGCCACAGAGCAGGTACTCAATGTCTGGTGAGGGAATCAGCTGACGACATTGAATGGGGTAGATAATGTGCAGGTCAGAGTTTGAATTCCTTGGATTTCCAAAGAAGATAAGAGACACAGGAAAGAACCAGCAGGTACACCCCAGTGGAAATGGTTTGTCAGGGGAAGGGAAGAGAGGAGTAGAACTATACGCTGATCCAGCAGTGGGTCAGGTCAACCCAGGCATGTTTGCAGGTGAACAGCAACAGCTGTCCTGGCGTAAGTGAGGTGTCAGCCTGGCCCCCCAGGCAGGCCTAGCAGGGGCACACCTGTGTCATGCAGGGAGTACCGCAGGGTGCACGGCCTCCCAGGTGTGTGCTGGGCTCCTCCCGGCTGGCAGAGGTGAGCGTGGGCCTCCTGCCCCACTTACGCCCTCCCATGGCCACTCCACGGATCATGCACCTTCCCAGGCCCCAGACTCAGCCTCAGTCCCCTGCTTGTTGCTCACACTCACCCACGTGGCTTGGAGGCATGGTAAGCCTGTCTGCTCTGTTTCAGTGCTGGGGCAGGACGGACGGGGACTTTCTGTGCCCTGAGCACAGTCCTGGAACGAGTGAAAGCAGAGGGGATCTTGGACGTCTTCCAGACAGTCAAGAGCCTGCGACTGCAGAGGCCACACATGGTCCAGACACTGGTATGCTGCTCACGTCTTTGCCTATGCCACCACCACCTGTAGTCCTTCCCCCTCAGGAGAAGGCCTTCAGAGGCCCACCCAAGAGTCAGAAGACTATCTCATTACAGACACACTCTTCTCCAAGGTGCCCCAAACAGACAGGAAGTGACTTGGGAGGCAGGATAGCAGTGGGAATATACCCTCTATCACCAGAGGGAATGTGACAGGTTAGACAGGGGGTGCATGGGTGCCCCTCAGGGCTTGTTTGTGCTTCTCCCTGGATTGGGGGTGGGAGAGCAGGACTACTTGCCTTTGTTCTGCTTGGGCTCCCTGATAAGGACAGTCTGGACATGCACAAAGGTTTTCCTGAAACTCCTGGAGAGAGAAAGGTTTGAGGAAAAAAGAAAAGTGAATTTTAGGAGGTTTGCCAGGAGATGAGACATTGAGAACAGGGCACATGCCAGCCTGGCAACCGTGGTCGGCGGTGGACCATTCTCCAGATGCCCCATTTCCCAACCCAGCGTACTCATAATTGCCCTTGCCAGTCCAGTCAGCTGTGTTTGTAAAGATCCACTCCGCTGACCCAGAGGGCAGAGCTATCGGAACTTGGGCAGACAGGTCGAGGTGCATGTGGAAGTCCACAAACATTCATTTCCTCTTTAATTTCCATTCTAAAAACAGTTCTTTTAGGAACTGCAGTTCACCGTACTCTTCAGTAACGCTGGCTTTCTCCCACTCTCACTCTGCAGGAGCAGTACGAGTTCTGCTACAAGGTGGTGCAGGAGTACATTGATGCGTTCTCAGATTATGCCAACTTCAAGTAACAGGCGACGAGGCCCCATGGACAGAGAATTGCCTTTAATATTTTGTAATATTCTGTTTTGTTAATATACCCAAAATTGTGTATATATCTTATAACTGTTTTAGAAATTGGTACATAGGCTTCTATTACCTATTAGGTGGAGATTTTATATGTAAATGTGTTAGCACTGATAGTCCTTTTTCCAATGTTTTATTGGGGAATTAAATAGTGTGATGTTTGATTGATATCGTGTAATCCTCAGCCTGAAAATTGGGCTGGTTTGTTCTTTGGTTTAAACATCTTTTCCTCAAGAAGATAAAACCCATTCCAGGTAGCTTGGCACCAGCTAAGAAAAAAAGCACAAAGTTCTCAGAACACTTGAGGAAATGGTTGTTCCAGGACCCCCATACAGGTCCCTAATTCCTCCCTACCCTGTAAATATCCCTCCCTCTCTAGCCCACCTCCTTTGCCCACTCCCATATCCTAGCAGCCCCCTAGGGGGAACAACGGGACCAGGGCGGTATCTCTGGCACCACACTAGGGATTATCAGGTAATAAAAGCTTTGACTCCCTGAGGAAATGTCTTCTCCCTTTGTCTGGAGTGGGGCAGCCAGAAAGGGCTGGGCCACTCCTGGTCCTGCTGTTGCTGCTGTCTCTTGGTTCCCCAGCCCTCCCTTTCCATCATTCAAGTTCCTCCATCTCTGATGTGATCCCTAAGACCCTCCTTTCTTTCCCTGCACATGTTTGGTGCAGTGGTCTCAGCCAACCTCACACTCAGGAAAAGATGGCAAAGGGTACGACCACCAGGAAGAGAGGAACTGGATCAACCTTGGTCCTGAGGTTGGTCTCTGACCTCTCTAATCCCTGCTGCTTTGCTCCAAAGTCATCTGGATTATGTTACTATCCAGAAAAGTCTTTGTGTCCATACTGATTGTGTTAAATGGCTTCCACTTCCTTTCATATGTGTCCTCATTTCCACCACTTTGTGGAAAAGTCTCAGCTCCAGAAGCCAGATGATGGGATTCTTAGATCTCAACTCGGTGTCAAATCTGACATGTTTGACCTGTTCAACTTTTGTATCTTAAATAACGTAGATGTTTATTTATTCCTTATATAACTTATATAAGTGGTAGTCTGCCCTACCCAGAGACCCAGTATCCTTATACCTTCCAGACCCAGGGTCCTCAAAATGTAATTCTCGTCCTCATGGTGGAAGTTAAGTCACTTCCACATCTGTATCTCTGTCAGGCAGGGGGAAAGAGTATGGAGAGTAAACACAAACAATTTCATTTTTAGCAAAAGTTGTTGCTTTTTATTTTTATTTTTTTATTTTTCCCCAGTACTGGAAATTGAACCCACTCAGTGTGGTGCTCTACCACTACGCTACATCCCCAACCCATTTTATTTTTCATTTGAGGCAGTGTCTCACTAAGTTGCTGAGACTGGCCAGTCCTCCTGCCTCAGCCTCCCAGTAGCTGGGATTGCAGGTGTACTCCACTGCTCCCAGCTTAGAAATTGCATTTTTGGTTTCCACTCCTAGCCCATTAGCTAAAACCTTAATCCTATAACTACACCTCATTATAAGGGGTACTGAGAAGTGTGAACTTTAGTTGAGATACAGCTGGGAGGGTGGGTCTGCCTACTGCCTCCTAGTCTCAGGAGCAGCTCATGATGGGAGCAGAAGATAAACCAATTGCCCAGGCTGGCAAGGCAGGGCTGAGGGAGCCTGAAGCCTCTGGCCTCTCATGAAGAGCTGGGACAGGCTCTGAGCTCAAGGGCTTCAATAGTGAGAGGTAGCACCCAGCCTGGTCTGACACTCAGGTCAGTGCTCCGTGGCTTGCTAGAGGCAATGCACCTTGAATTGAATCCAAGGGATGCTGGAAATTGAGTTCAGTACAGAGGAGAAAAGATCAAACGGAGATGCATTACAGAGGGCCTGAATCCAAGTGAGACAGTAACTCAGTGGCTTCAAAGAGGAAACCCAGTGGTACACTACATATTCATGATGTTTGTATGAAGGAAGTGGTGTGTACGAAAGGAAGCCCAGAGGCCTACAGGAGGCAGGAACACTACCACAGACTACCTCTGGGAGCTTCAAGAGGTGAGTGCAAGTCATTAGAGACATTCAGTCCTTCTGTAGGAACTATAAGAGGCAATTAACTCAAAACTCAGTAGTTTCCAAAGAAGCATGATAAACAAAACAGAATCTCTGGGATTTCCAATGAGGGATACTGTGTTTGTGAGGAAAAGACCTGTGTGACCAGGTCCAGCAAATATAGGAGTACAGTAGTGGGGTCAGCAAGCCATCAGTGAACATGCAGATGAAGCAGTCCCTATGTCCCTCTGCTGCCTTTGCCCTCCCAGCAAGTTGCTTACCTCCTGTCGGCAGGGCTGGCTTTGGGCAGAGCACACCAATGTGGCCTGGCCAAGGTTTCTGCTGGAGTCCATGCTTATGTGGTCAGGGGCTGGCCAATATTTTAAATATCACCTGACTACTAAGCAGTTATCTTCCAGCAAGAATTACCTCATTTCCTTGCTTCCTTTCCATAGAAGTAACCCTTATCCCTTCATCCCTCCTCTCTTAACTCCTTTTTTACTTTCTTACTCAGTACAAGAGACATGAACCCAACAGGAAGTAGTATAGGCTCAAAGAACAATGTCCTGGGGCTCACAGCACAATTGGGCTGGGGTGACTGCTTCATCCAGTGCCTATCCCACAACCAGTCAGCTGTGGCCCCAGGGGATTAGGGTGCATAGGTACATTTCCCTGAAGGGAAGGGGGACATCCAGCACCCACTGTGTGCCCCAAATTCTGGGTCCTGCCACTCTGAGACCTTACTTCATTGAGTTGGCTCCCTTCTAGGTTTTGTTTGTTTGTTTTGTTTGTTTGTTTGTTTTTGGTACTGGGGATTGAACCCAGAGGCACTCCACCACTGAGCCACATCCCCAGCCCTATTTTGTATTTTATTTAGAGACAGGGTCTCACTGAGTTGCTTAGGGCCTCACTAAGTTGCTGAGGCTGGCTTCGAACTCATGATCCTCCTGCCTCAGCCTCCCAAGTGCTGGGATTACAGGCGTGCACCACCGCGCCTGGCTAGGTTTCATTTTCTTTCACCACCACCCCCAAATACTCAAGTTTCTTTCATTGAAGAAAAAGGAAAAAAATCATTTCCTCTAGGCCTAAGTTCTTCCCGCTTGATGCTGTCATAAGCCCCTTTTTGTTTGTAAGAGAGTCTGTCCTCTGATTCCTCCTTCCTCACTTCGTCCCCACACTTGCCTTTTTCACTAGTTCTTGCCAGGGTAGCTGGGTTGCTAAAGCTCAAGGGTCCCTTGGCTCTTGTCCACTAGCTCCCCACTGGTGTTATTGTTTTCAAACCTCATTAACTGCTCCTCCAGTCTCCTTCCTTAGAACTTAGAGGTCCTGGAGCGCACATGTGTGTGTGTGTGTGTGTGTGTGTGGACTCTCAGCTGTCCTCCACCTGCCCCATGCTCCCCCACCCCACTCCACCCCACCCCAGGCTTCCCCAAAGTCCTTTGGGTTCCACCTAGTCTCCACAGTCCTCCAGCATGCTCCACCCTGCCATGCTAGAGCCCACAGCTCCTCCATTGACCCTTCTCCATTTTGTCCCTTTGCTAATCATCCTAGAGTGCCATTCTGCTTCCACAATTCTGCTAACAGCATTCGTTTGTAATTTTAAATTTGGGGTGGTGGGGGGGGGTGGGTACTGGGGATTGAACTTTACCACTAAGCTATATCCCCGGCCCTTTTTTTATTTCTAATTTTGAGACAAGTTCTCACTAAGTTGCTTAGGGCCTCGCTAAATTGCTGAGGCTGACCTTGGACTTGTGATTCTCCTGCCTCAATCTCTCAAGGCATGCGCCATTGCACCTGGCTAGCTAACTCATCTTTATTCTTGGCCCTGGACCACTGCCCAAGGTTTGTGCCTGTCTCCCACAACACCTAAGCATTAGGCTCTCACCCTCTGCTCTGCCAACTGACTGCTAGCTACAGTGATTGATTTCATACCCTTAGAACCAGGCTGTAGTTGGAACTCAGTAGTGAATGAGTGGCTTTCCTCTTCTGCCAGAAGGTATACAAGGATGAATTCCAGAGTTGGTGGTCTGGAAGGGACTTCAAACAAACAGTCCTGAAAAGCTAAGTATGTGGCCAGAAAGAAAGGAACCAGAGCTTGCCCTGGAAGGCTTTGTTGTTCAGGTTTGGAATTTTTAGTGTGTGGTGGGGGGGTGCGGAGGAGAATTACAGAAAGAGTTGGGGAGTTAATTCAGTGGTACAGCTCTCACCTAGTATGCAGCATGTGTGAGGCCCTGGGTTTAATCCCACCCCACAAAATTTCCTCTTTTAAAATAAACACCAGGGGCATAGGGATATAGCTCAGTCATAGAGCACTTGCCTAGCATGTGCAGGTCCTGGGTTTGATACCCACAGCCCCCTCCCCTGTGGGGTGGGGCAAACTATCAGGAACTTTATGACTTTTTTGTTTGTTTTTAATTTTTGACACAGGGCCTAGCTAAGTTGCTGAGTCTGGCCTTGAACTCATGATTCTCCTGCCACAGTCTTGCAAGTTGCTGGGATTACAGGATGTATGTACATCACCACACCTGGTGCCACCAGGGACTGTGTTTTTTGTTTCTTTTCTGTATTTTTTAGTGGTGCATTATAGTTGTACACAGTGACGGGATTTGGTGTTACATATTTGTACATTTACACACCACCAGGGCCTTTGAATGAAATATTCTGAAACCCAAACCAGAGAAGAAGGCTAGTTGATTGAATTCAAAGTTATTTTCACTAAACCATAAAGCAAATGTTTTCCTAAGAATCATCCAACTAACAAAGTCTGTGTATTTCCCAAAACAATTTATGAACATAGAGTCCCCACATTCATTTCAGGTCTCTGCTAATGAGTCAATTTGGAAAGTCACAGATGTACCCATCCTGAAGTCCAGGGGCCAGGACAGCCACCTGGTGTCTGTTGTGACCCTTCCTCATCTTTGTCATGGACGACGCACCTTCTTGCCCAGTGACTCTGGTCACCACAGTGCCAAGCCTGACCCCTGCACTAGCATCTGCTGCTGAATTCAGATGTGGAGATTGGCTATTAACCCTGTAAACAGAGCTCTGACCCCTCAAGGCCATAGTTAGCAGTGGAAAAAGCTGAGCCATTGACACAGACTTGGAGGCAAAGGCTGGTTTCCAAGATTGCAGGCTCACTATGTCCAACTCACAAATGGTCCTGGGGTAAGCACAGGATGAAGAGGGATTTGAACCTTAGGGGACACAATTACCTCCAGTTGACAGCTAAAAGGAGACTTCAGGTCCCCAACCATGGGCATGTAGTGGGGGGCAAGCAGAGGTTGGTAATACCCCACCAAAAAACCCACCTACAACTGGAATGACCCAGCCCTGGTGCCAGGTGTATGGATGTGAACACTTCCAGCCAGACCATTTTATAGGTGAGCAAACAAGTCCTCTGGGAGAGTGGTCACAGCCTCCACCAGATCTCTGATCAGGTTACTGAGCACCCCATTCATTCCCCACTTTTCCACTGTGCCAGAGCCTTGAGCTGGGTCAGGGAACCTGTGTGACCTTTCTCTAGGCCAGTTTCCTTTTTGGGTCAGGGAGGGCTATGTAGACCTCCAGGGCAAGAGTTTGATGAAGCCTAGGAAGTTGAAAGATGAGACTAGGACATGGATCAGCCTGGAGCAGAAATCCTGTGACTTGTGTAAACCAAGAAATCATAAAGGAGATTAAAATAAAAGCAAAGCCAGTCTTATCCAGGTGCGAAATAGATGTGCAAATTGGGAAACAGTTTGGGTGTGTCTGGAAGGGAAGGTGGGCTGGGCTTGTAGAACAAGAAGTGACCCCATGCAGCTTTGGGAGAGAGAAATAGTATTGAGTGAAGTCCGGTGCAAATTGGAGTGGTGGTGAATTTTTTAAGTCCATGGGAATATCCACATCAGGAGACAAAACTGGTCATTCTGGTATTTTTCAAACCTTACACGGTATTTAATTACAGAAATCTGTTCCCTCTGTCAGGTTCGTTTTGCAACATGAAACCTGTGTGGCAATTTACCACTGTCAGTAAAACTTTAAGACTCAGGAAAGGATCTTTGTTCTCCTTTTGACCACTCTGCAGCCATTTGGATTTTTTGTATGACTTTGGTCCCCTGGGAAGATGAGGGAGGGAAGGGAGTGTCTGTCTAGTGACCTTAAAGCCAGCAGCAGCCTAATGTTCATGTTTTGGGTACAGTGGAGGAGGTTGGGTACCCAGCATTTCACTCCACCCCCTTTTCAAGACGTCATTGGAATCCAGTGAGCCCGTTGCAAAGGAAGCCACCTCCTGGTCAATAAATCCCGGGACTGTCTGACTAGGGTCTGCAGCTGCCTGAAGGAGCCACCTCACCCACAGCTCTCCCTTGGTGAGTGAGAATGCTGCCCTCCTAGCTAGAGCTCTCTCTGGATGCATGGCACACTGCCCCTCTTTCCCACTCCCAAATCCCTCCACTCTTGAATCATGCCCAATAAGACCCCCTTTCCCTTCTTCTCTCCCCAACTCTCTTAATCTATTCCTGAGCTTGTCTTTCTTGGTCACCACACATCCATTCCACATTCCCAGCTCCCATGGAAGAGAGATGACAGGTCAAAGAGAAAAGGGGCAAAAACCCAGGTGCTCCAGATGCCCCACTCTGCCACTGACTCATGGAGAATTCCCCTGACCATCCATCCATCTTCCCATCTATTGGCCTGAAGTCTATTCCCCTCTCAACCTTCCACTTCCAGAATTTCCCAAAGGAAGGAGGAATGGGCCTGGCTGACTGGAAGGTCCCTTAGAGCTGGCGAGTTGGGAAGGGGGACTCTGCTTGGGAGCTCTGGGGGAAGACTGGTCCCTGAGGCATTCCCCACTGGCCCAGAATGGGGTCATTCAGGGTCTGTACCCCTGTAGACCTGGGGTAAGAAGCATTGGCAGAGGGGGAAAGGCTTTGGAAAATAATAAGCTGGCCTGAGATGCCATTTATCTAGGGTAACCCTCCAAAAAGAGAGGGTATGTCTGGGAGTGTCAGAATTTATGATTGCTCTCCACTGTGGTACAGAGCAGCCCTGCCATGGCTAGCTCTAGATTAGGCCTCTTGCTGCTGCTGCTGCTGCTGCTGCTGACTGCCCACCCTGGACCCTCAAGGGCTCAGCACTGGTCCTATGGCTGGTACCCAGGAGGAAAGCGAGCCCCCAACTCACTCCAGGACCTCGAAAGTGCCCTTAGGCCCCCAGGTTGGTCAAAGGTCTTCCCAGCTTGAGTGGGAAGATTCCTGGGGTTAGGGAGGTGGGGGCAGGCTGCAGCCTTTGTTCCCTTCT
The DNA here is from genome assembly GCA_020662805.1 of Glaucomys volans. NCBI lineage: Eukaryota > Metazoa > Chordata > Mammalia > Rodentia > Sciuridae > Glaucomys > Glaucomys volans. The sequence goes on from JAJEJO010003134.1 coordinate 1,064,419, forward strand.
GAGGAAGGGCCACTGGCACTGCAGCAGGCAACCCAACCCAGGCTGCCCATAGCCTACCAAATGATGCGCTGGCTCCCCCTGAGGATCCAATGCCCTGGGAGGGCAGAACCATGGCCCGGTGGTTCCTCCACAGGAACCAGCATCTGGTGTAGACCCTAATGGTGAGTGTGGTGAGAGGGCCCCATCATTCAAGACCATCCATGGGTCCCCTTTGGCCATCCTGGCTGGGGACTGGGGAGTGTGAGACACCACTGGGATGCCCCTTGCCTCAGTATCCTCAGTAGAACAACTGTACTTAAAAAGGCCCACATATAAGACGGTGGTAGCTGTGGTGTGCCCCAGACTTATTGACAACCAAGTCAGTGTGTCTCAAGGTGGGCAGGCCCTCTGACCAGAGGGAAGAGGGAAGAGGTGCACCTCACAGAAGCAGCAGTGCTCAAAGAGCCAGAGAGTCACTGACTGCACTCAGAACAACTCAGTGACTGTAGACTCAAGACCATGGAAGAAGACAGGTGTAAGAAAACGATTTAATACTAGGTAGCAAATGGAGCACATTTAAAGTGCACCAGAGGAGCACATTAACTAAAGGAGAAAGTGCTTAGTTCCTAGGAGGTGCAGCCTTAGCGCTGTACCTAAAAATCTGATGTGAGCTCAGATTTTTACACATCAGGCTTGTTTGGGGTGCACAGGGCTACCTGCCCAGGGGACTGGAAATTCCCTCGCTGGGTTCTGAGGCTCCTGTAGGGGAGGGGTGCATCCTAGCAACGTGAAAGCCGGCCAACCGGCCAGATGGCAGGAGGGAAGGGGACCGAGCAGCTCAGCCGAACTGTGACCGCCCCTCTCCCTTCACAGAACGCAGCCCAGCGTCGCGTCCCTCCACCCTTCAATAAAAAGAGTGAAGTCGGCGAAGCTGTTGCCTCGAGCTCCTTCCTTTGTCCCCTCCCTGTCCCACTCCCCCTGGGACCCCTAAAGGGGCGGGAGGAACTACACTCCGGCCTGGAGTCCTGCAGGAGGGCGGGCCCGAGCCCGGGGGCGGGGGTGACTGGCTGGGCAGCTGCGCGCGACTCCGCCCCCGGGAGGGGCGGGCCCAGGACTGCGGGGCCCAGGACTGCAGGTCCCGTGGTGCCCCGCGGCCGCTTCCGGGCCGGCGGCGGGCGGCTGGGTGGCGACGCGGCCATGCTGCGCACGCTGAGCGGCCTGGGCGCGCTCCCCCGGTGCCGGGCTCCGGCCCTGCTACTGCTGCCCGCGCGCGGCCGCAAGACCCGCCACGACCCGCCCGCCAAGTCCAAGGTCGGGCGCGTGAAGACGCCGCCCGCGGTGGATCCTGCGGAGTTCTTCGTGCTGACGGAGCGTTACCGGCAGTACCGCCAGACGGTGCGAGCACTCAGGTGTGTGATGGAGGGGCAGGTGACTGTCGGCGTCCTCGGGGGTGTCAGGGGAGCGGGCGGGCAGAGGGGTGCCGACTTGGAGCGCATCCCCGCGCAGGCTCGAGTTCGTGTCCGAGGTGCGGAAGAAGGTGCATGAAGCCCGAGCCGGGGTCCTGGCAGAACGCAGAGCGCAGGAGGATGCCACCGAGCACCGGCAGCTGATGGCCTGGAACCAGGCGGAGAACCGGCGGCTACACGAGCTGCGGTGAGCGGAGCGCGAACCGGGTCTTGGTCCCTTGGCCTACCCGGGAAAAGTTGGGGCCCCCATCAGCCTCGACCTCCTGCCCCTTGCAGGCTGGCGAGACTGCGGCTGGAGGCGCAGGAGCAAGAGCAGCGGCAGGCCGAGGAGCGGGCCCGCCGCGACCGGGAGGAGCAAGCCTGGATGCAGCTCAAGCAGCAAGAAGTGCTGCGCCTGCAGGTGGGCCGCGGTTTCGGAGGCGCTGGGGATTGTGGGCATGCAGACTCAGCAGAAGGATCTGAGGGAATCAAGGATCCCCTGCCAGTGAAGCACCGAAAGTGGAGGTGGGAGTATAATTGGGAAAGTGTCCAAGGCCCTGGCAGGTGGTAAAGCCCGTACACAAGGAGGGTGCGTTTGACCTTGCAGCTGATAAAGTCATTGAAAGGTTCAATATTCCCAGCTGAGACTGGCATGAGACCAGTGAGGAGTAATCCAGAAGCAGTGGATGAGGCTTGAACTAAATAGAGCAGAAAAGACTAGTGTGAGAGTGTAACCAGGTAGCATGAGGGGCTGAATCCATCCCATGAGACACTGAGGTTATCACAGCCCGGGCTTGGGGTTCTGGCTGTGTCCCCAGGATGATTGTCTAAAAAAGAGGAGTATGGCCAAAGCTTTCTGGAGTTGTTCCACTGGAAGGTCACTCGGGAACTCAGAGAGGCCCTGGACTCCAGGCAGTTTCCCAGGGAGAGCGTGAGACCTGCAGGCTCTCAGCATGTGCGGGGTTCCCATGCAGCTGGCCTTTTTTCTCCCAACAGGAGGAGGCTAAAAACTTCATCACCCGAGAGAATCTGGAGGCACGAGTGGAAGAGGCTTTGGACTCTCCGAAGGACTACAACTGGGCCATCACCAAAGAGGGTCTGGTGGTCAGGCCTCAGCACAGGGGCTCCTAGGGGCCCAGTAAAGACAGGTACTACTAGGGGCAGAGTGTGTATGGGGTAGGAAGGCTGGGCCTGATCTGGAATGAAGCAGTTGTGTTTCCAAGAAGGAAAACTCAGACTTTTCCAACACTGCCCTCATGTTCTAGTCTCTGCACCCACCACTTGGTCAGAAACTCTTCCTCAAGTACAACCTCAGGACTGCACCAGACCGTAGAGTTTTTCCATCTCACAGAGGATTGGACTGGGTGACAGTCCTCTTGGGCAGTCAGGCTATCTCCTGTCATCAAGGGCAGTGGTTGGCAAGTGACAGTCCTTAAGCCAAATGTGACCTGCTGCCTGTTTTTGTAAATAAAGTTTTGTTGGAACATAACCTTGTCTATTCTTTTATTACTTTTGTGCTCCTACAATGACAGATGAGTTGGAGTAGATACTGAATGACTTGCAAAATCTAAAATATTTATTATTAACTTTTTACAGAAAAAGTTCATTGTCCCTGATTTGGAGCTTTTGACTACTGGCTAAGCACAGGTATCACCTGGTATCTGAGCTGGCTAACCATTGGCTATATGTCTGCTTTTGCTTAATCCTGGACTTTGCTGGCCAGGATATGGCATGTCCATGACCCCATTTCTCCCTGTAGCTCTCCACCTGTGATTTGAGTGACCTACATCCGCCCTGGCATGCCCAGCATTCTTGGGCCATTCAAAATTGGTGCTGGCAGGGGAGGCCTGGTTGACTAAGGTTTTTTGACACCATGTGGCTTGTCAAGCTCTTGGACCAAACCTTATGGGTGCCAGGGATACAGGTGATCAAGGTTCTCAAAATTGATTAAGTTGAGCAGGTAGGTCCATGGCCCCGTTCAGGCCCTCAAGCAAGCTGTGAGATGAGGACAAAAACGTGTTTCTCCCCGACAGCTGTTTCCCCTTTGCTGCCATTTGCATGAATTTTAGATACCACCAGAGGGAAAAGAACCGAATCCAGATTTTTCCATGACCCTTCTAGAGTGCTTGGGGATCCCCAAGAATCCATGGAGATCAGGGAATATGGGCAGCCTCTTATTTTCCAAGGCAAGGAAACAGCTGTCAAGAGGCAAGCAGAAGTGGTGCCCTGTACGCAGCCCAGACCAGGGCGCCCACCCCTGAGAGCCACGGCCCCTTCTTGGCTGGTGAAGTTCCCTCCTGTGGCACTGATTCTGATCAGAGCACGGTGGAGTCTCTGCTTTCAGGTACCCAAAATAGCTTCCAAGGTAAGAGTTGATGGGCATGATGGGGCCATGACTTGACAACTTAGTCCACAATTTCAGACTTCATTGTGAGAAGTGGACCATTGGATTCCCTACAGTGGAAGCCTGTGGTAACTTTGACATGGGACACAGCCTGTGTTAGGAAACCCAATTTTTTGTACATACTCCTTTCTTAACCTCCTTGTCACCATCTTCCAGTTTCATTCTTTCCAAGTTCTCTGTACCAAGATCCAGACAAAAGCCATCTGTCTCTTCAGAGAGGACACCATGTAATACTTTCTTGAAGCTCTTTGGGTTGATTTCACTTCACTACTGCTATCTAATGTCCTGCATGGGCTACGTCGCCTTAGCATTCACCTGCTGATGTCAATGTGTCATGCAGAACTACCTATCAACCAAGCTTCAGCATTTCACTCTCCACCCACAGCCATCTTCCTAATATAGGCCCAAATATAGGCAGCTTATGTTACCTGTAACATAACTCGAGTCCAGTCCCATCTGTACTGTTTCTAATGGATCATTGCTATAAGGGGCATAGATAGGCTATCAGTTCCCACCAATCCACGCTACAGTTTTGTGGTATCCCACTGTAGAACTTCTAACTTCCAGCAGAACCCTGGATGGTTAATATGATGGCCATGGTCTTGCTCAAACACCAGGGGCTCTTCTTATTCTTGCTTCAAGTTCCAAATGGTTGGGTCTCCTATTTACAATACATGCTCTACTGAGTTGTAAGGGACAGGGTTGCCAGAATCATACTTGCTGCAGCCTGGACCACCTAGAGAAGATTCCCTGTTCAAGGTCTCACAGATGAGTGGTAAATTTGAGGGCTACCCGGTAAATGCATCTGGAACAGAACACCCAAATGTGAGTGCTTTCGTAAGATTTGAGGGGGGAGCTACCCTGCTTTGTGCCGGGGGAGTAGATGAGATGGATCAGGGTACAAGTGCAATTCGTATTTCCTCCTTGGGGAGGGAAGGTTTTTTGTTCCCCCAGAAATTGCTGAATGAGCAGCCCTTCACCCCTTCCAGGATTTATCTCCCCAATCACACATAAGTGCTTTACTACAACACTTGACTCAGCTCCTAATCCTCCAAGCTAGGCAGCACGATATCAATGAGGTGGACTGCCATGAAGTTCTGGGCATGGATGGGTGGTCAGGTCTTGAAGGTAAGACTGTGCAAAATCGCAGAGTTGGTCACCTCTGAGGCTGAATAGTGAGGGTCCAGACTGCTGCCAAGTGAAGGGAAACCGCTTGTAGTGGTTCAAGTGGATAGGAAAAGAAGAATCGGCTTGCTAGGTTAATAGGCACTGGGTGCCTTGTTAATCTGTTCTGTCAAGGAGACCCCTCTTGGCCTGATTCAGACTAAGTTACTCCCCACATTTTTCCAAAGTACTCCAAATTTTCTGCATGGAAAACAGTCAGAGGTGTCCAAGAGTCTCTGAAATCTTTGGGAAAACTCCCCCTGCACTTTAAAGTACAGAGTTGAAACAGACACATAGGAAATAAGCCCAGTTGAAACAGGGTGATTCAGGCAGGAAGAATCAAGCTTGGAATTCTTTTTTCCTTTCCAAATGCAGGACTTCCATCCAAAGCAGTATTGCAGGGCTGGGGGTATAGCTCAGTGGTAGAGTGCTATTCAGGAGGTTCTGGATTTGATTCCCAACAGTGGGAAGAAAAAAATAAAAAAGGCAACATTGCAATCCAAAAAACCTGAGACAGGTCAGTCTAGTGATGATGGTGGCCACTTACTTCCCTGGTTGGGTACTTTAACAAATATATTCTCAGTGTAGATAAGTGCATAAGCAAAGAACATGAAGCTTAATGAATTATTATAAAGTTAACATCCATGTCAAAGAACTCAACACTGCCTGAGTCAACCTCAGAGGTTATAAACCCTTGAAGTCAAAAACCTGTAAGGAAGAATCCCACTGTAGTGCCATGAAAGGGCCTGGGAAGTGACAGAAGCTCAGAGCTTCATGGCAGCGCGAGTCCTTACAGCACTGCACAGAGGCCGTGGATCAGGCACCCAGTCCTCTTCCCCATGTGTTTGGGCATTTCCCCTCATTGGGGGTAAAATAATTGGCACATGGTTAAAGGAAAGTTATGTTGTATTTTACCCTTTTTTTTTTAAGTGCTGGCTATGGAGGGAAGGAAATGGCCTGGAAGTGGAATTTTGTGTCTGGGAAATTTGAAACTTGAGGTAGAAACGTCAACCATGGCTACTGCACAGCTGCCTGCTACTGCCAGAGCCGGGGCCTGGGGTACGATTGCTGCACCAGCTGCTGCTGTTGTGGGGCGGCAGTCACAGAGCAGGACCCCGGCCTCCCTCATCTGCTGCGACGCCAGAGGTGCCCAGACATGGAGGAGATGGACTTGCCTTCCTCTGACCTAAACACAAACCTTTTAAGGGGAAAGGATGGTCTACCCGTACAATGTAACAGTTAGATGGCGGACATAAAAGCGGGGACAAGCTAACAATAACGCCCAGTTTTAAAGAAGCAGAACTTGGCATGTTCTCACAACAAGGAAATGATAACTGTTTAAAGTAATGGATATACTAGTTTTCACATACACATTGTACCCCATAAATATGTACAATCATATGGAAGTTATTAAAAAAGAAACTTTGGCCAGTGTCCCCCAGATTATTGTCCCTACCAAAGGAAAGCCAGCTAACAAGGAAATCCGGGAAATGTGGTTTGCCAGCTTGCAGCTTCCCTGGAAGTTGAGAACTACAGAAAAACTACTTGCATCAGATTGATTTTTTAGAAGAAATATTTCTCACAACTCGTAGAATTAACAGTGGGAAAAGTGGAATTGTTTTATAAGGAAGTTTTTATTCAGTGCTGGGAATCAAATCCAGAGCCTTGGGCATGCTAGGCAAGTGCTCTACTACTGAGCTATAACCCCAGACATTTTTAAAACACAGTGGAATGAAATTTTAGACTATATGCTTTGACAAGACTTTGCCAAAAAAAAAAAAAAAAGGAAGAAAAGAGGAGAAGCAGAAGAAACAGGAGAAAAGGAAAGAGGAAGGAAGGAAGGGAGGAAGGGAGGGAGGGAGGAAGAAAGGAAGGGAGGGAGGGAGGAAAGGAGGGACAGAGAAGGAAGGAAAGGAAGGAAAGGAAGGAAGGAAGGAAGGAAGGAAGGAAGGAAGGAAGGAAGGAAGGAAGGAAGGAAGGGAGGGAGGGAGGGAGGAAGGAACTCTCCAAGAGAGATGAGAGAGTGTTTGTATGATGCCCTATTCACTTCTTCTACCTGGAAATCCATACAGAATCAATACAAAACAGAGAAAGCATCAGGAAGGAATACATAGCTTCGTAATTACAAGACTGGTGCATCTCCTCGGGTTTGAATCCCAGCTCCTCCACTTATCACTGGTGTGTCTTTGGGAACATTTCTTAGTTGCCTGTGCCTCAGTTTCCTCAAGAGTAAAAGAGAGATAATACTGATATCTACTTGTAAGATTAGTGTGGCAATTAAATGAGAAATTATGAAAGCTAAGCTCTAAGCTCAGTGACAGGGACATAAATGCTCAATATGTGTTAGACGCACATTTTTTGTTGTTTTGGTGCTGAAGATTGAACCCAGGGCCTCACATACACTATACCTCTGGGCTACACCCCTAGACCCCCCACCCCTTTTAACATTGTCTCAATCTCATACAATTGACTGAAAAGAATTGTCTGCCAAATGTGGTCAAATTGGGAATGAATTCCTCAGAGGCGAAGATTTACCTGCAGTTCCCCTTATGTCCAGAAGAGGACAGTCTCATCAAGATAGTGACAGGGCCCTTAAAATTCTTGAAGGTTAAAGTTGGTAAATTTGACATTATTTTTTAAACAAACGAAATAATGAAGGAAGGGTATTAGAAACTTAGCTGGAGCCAGGTGCTAAAGTTCACATCTGTAATTCCAGTGCCTCAGGAAGCTGAGACAGGAGGATTGCAAGTCTGAGGCCAACCTCAGTGATTTAGCCAGGCCCTAAGCAACTTGGTGAGACCCTGTCTCAAAATAAAAATAATAATAAGGATCTGGGAATGCAACTCAGTGGTAAAGCACCCCTGGGTTCAATCCCCAGTACTGCACCCGCAAAAGGAACCTCGCCAGTTGTTATTCTCTGTCGCCTCTGAAACTGCACGGACTTTAATCTGCTGCTCTAAGCATCCAGGCTTTTTCTCATTTGAAAGTAAATGGCAGACATCATGATACTTCAGCTCTAAATACTTAAGCATATGCCTTTTCAGAGCAAGGACCCTCCAACATAACCAGAATGCCACTATCTACCCAAGAAATCAAACAACTTTTTTAAAAAGAATTTAAACTTTAATTAATTTACTTTAACTTTTTTTTACTTTTACTTTTACTTTTTTTTACTTTTTTAACGTGGTGCACAGTGCCTCACCTGTGCTCGGCAAGTGCTGTACCACTGAGCTACAACCCCAGCCCCTCAAACTTAACTTTTGATCCCAACATTTGAATTTCTATTTTCTCCTCCTCAGAGTCCCTAGAAGTCAGCATTCTACTTTTGTCTCAGTGAATTCAACTATTCCATGTACCTCATGTATGTGGAATCATAACCTTTTGGGAATGGTTTATTTCACTTAGCATGATATCCTCAATGTTCATCCATGTTGGGGCATGTGTCAGAATTTCCTTCCCAGTTCAGGCTGAATCCCATCGTATGTACCTAGTATATTATGCTTTTCCATTCATCCATGAATGGAAACTTGGGTTGCTTCCACCTTTTGGCTATTGTGAATAATGCTATAAACATGGAGGCACAAATGTTTCTTCAAGACCCAGCTTTTGATTGTTTGGGGCATATACCCAGAGATGGAATTGCTACCTTATGTGGAAAATTAGTTTTTTGGGTTTTTTCAGTGCTGGAAATTGAATGCAGGGCCTCCTGCATGCTCAGCATATATTCTACCACTGGAAATAGAGGTTATACATTTTCTGGAATTTAAGCAAATCTCCTAAAGGAGGAAATAAAAAGGAGGCAGCTTTATCTTTACTATTCTGGGGTGTCTCCAAAAAGATATGTCTCTAACACCTCCAGAGGACACACCGTCTCTAATTCCCAAGACCCTTTGTTCATCATCTCCACTTCCAGGAAGTCATGAATTACACAGGAATGTGAGAAATCCATGGATAAGTGTCTTCTAACAATGAGCTACAAAGTCAGGTGGACATGGTGTAGGTAGGGCCACTGTTCCTGAAGGCAGGTGTGGTTGAGCCTCACACACAGAGGTCCTCTTCCTTAACTCAGACTTAAAACCTCCAGGGGACAGTTAGCCAAAGAGAAAAATATGGAGCTCAGTTTTCAGATGCTTATATGCAGACAGCAGACAGCTATGGTGACAGGGCTCAGATGCAGATGACAGACAGCTATGGCGTTGCTGTCTTGCTCATGGATGGTTCTGAAGGACAGTAAAGGGAATCTACTTCTCCAAATAATATTACACCCACTTTGCCTGGAACTAGAGAAGACTTGGGGAGAGACAAGTAGCTACTGATTTGGCTGGATGATAAAGGACTTGGAACTTAGTACAATTGGGGGATGATAACATGGAGGTTTGTGGAAGAGTGCTTGGATGGATCTCTTAGGATGGACCTAAAATTGGAGAATATTTATGTCCCTCTTGGAAGCTCACCAAAAAGACTCACTGCAAAAGTGGCTATCACTAATCAGGTAAAAAAGATGACTTTGCCTGTTAGATGTCCTCTGGCCCTGTCCACCTGAATCCTTACAAAGTGGTCATGGTGGCAAGGATTGGAGGCTGTTCATAGGCTCAACCATATTGTCTTCTCATCAAAACCAACTTGGCACTTTCCATTGTGAAGTGCCTGGACCACCCATAGCAGATACCAAAGTTGGGATGCTATTCCCTAGGGACCAGCAAGCTACTTCCAGCACCAACCTTCAAAGATACTTTTATTGTTTTCCCTCAGTATTGAACCCAGGACCTTGCATGCGGGAGGCAAGCACTCTACCACCAAGCTACATCCTCAGGCTGACACATTGTTTTTGATTAAGAAACTCCACTTATAGGAAGAGAAGGAGGGCAATGGATTCTCTGCTCTAACCATGTACCCATCCACCAAAAGCAGCTGGCCTTGGAGAACAGCAGGATAGCCTATTGAAAGCCCAGTTGTAGCACTTAGCCCAGAGACATTTGGGGTAGGGATTGTGTTCTGCATTGACAACCAACATGGGGCTCTCTCCCATTAACAATGGCATGGATGAGGATGATAACTCAGCAGAGAAAAAGAATTAGAGAAGCTTTTTTTTTTTTCAGTTTATTTTCCCCAACTCTCCTGAGGTATAATTGACAAAAATTGTATATATTGAAGATGTGCACCATGAAGACTTGATATGCATATACATGAACAGTGCCGTGAGCCTTGTTGAAATCGGAACCCCAGAGCCAGTGTGCATCACTCTTCACAGCTGTGAGATTTCTGGTGGCAGTGCTGCCACTGGGGCGTAAAAACAGAGAAGGCAGTTTCAGCATCTATCTTAAACAAGCTGAACACATGTGACCGAAGACTAAGGCTGCAGGGGACACTCTTTTTTTTTTTTTTTTTTTTTTTGAACCAGGGATTGAACTCAGGGTCACTCGACCACTGAGCTACATCCCCAGCCCTATTTTGTATTTTATTTAGAGACAGGGTCTCACTGAGTTGCTTAGGGCCTCGCTAAGTTGCTGAGGTTGGCTTTGAACTCGCGATCCTCCTGCCTCAGACTCCCCAGTTGCTGGGATGACAGGTGTGCACCACCGCGCCCGGCTGTGGGGGACACTTTCATGCACCATCTCACAATCCACTCAGCCTTATCTCCTTCCAGCATCTGTAAGGGGCCAGTCCAAGCTCAGGGACCACCAGGGAGCAGCACTCCCCCTTAGATGGAGGGGATCGTTCTTGCCTTTTTATTTATTGTTTAATAGAGCAGTGCTCGTGTTTTAACTCAGGGCCTCACACATGTTAGGCACGTGCTCTATCATTGAGCCACACCCCCACCTCTTAAAAAGCACTTACCATAAGACCCAGCAATCCTACTCCTACTTAACTACCCAAGAGAAATGAAAACAAGTGACCAAAGACATGTACATAACTATTCATAGAGTATTCCCAACAGCCCAAGCTGGAAACAATGAACTGTTCATCTACCGGTGAGTAGATAGGTAAATTATGGCTCATCCACACAATGGAATGAAAAATAATAAGAAGGAATGAACTACTGATAGAGAAAATAACTAGGATGAACCTCAAAAACACTGGCAAAACAAGCCATAAATAATTCTGTACTATATGGTCCCATTGATGGAGAATTTTTAGAAATGGTAAATCTATGTCAGTGGTTTCCTGGGACTGGGAATGGGAGCAGGATTGATGCATGAGGGAAGTTTTCGTAGGGGTGGAAGTATCTTAAAACTGGATCGTAGGGATAGTTGCATTTCTGTTTAAATTTACTAAAATAGTGCAGTGGCATATGCCTGAAATCCCAACTACTCAGGAGGCTGAGAAAGAAGGATCCCTTGATCTCAGAAATGAGACCAGCCTGGGCAATATAGCAAGACCTTGTCTCTTAAAAAAAAAAAAAATTATACCAGGTGAGGGGGCAAACATTTGTAATCCCAGCTACCTGGGAGGCTGAGGCAAAAGGATGGCAAGTTCAAGACCAGCCTGGACAACTTAGCAAGATCCAGCCTCAAAATAAAATTCAAAAAGGTATGGGATGTAGCTCAGTGGTACAGTGTTTGCTGAGCAGGCACAAAGCGCTGAGTTCAACCCTCATGTTGGGAAAAAGAAAATGGCTCTGATGATAAATTATACATTATGTAAACTATAATACAATGGTTTTTTAAAATTAGAATTTTAAAAAATTCAGGCTGGGGTGTAGTTCAGTGGTAGAGCACTTGCCTAGCATGATCAAGTTCCAACCCCAGCACTGCTAAATAAATAAAAATATTGTCTCTTATTTATTTGTATTTCCAACTTCATAAGTCTTCACTCACCCACAGGACCTGTGGTCCTCAGTGCCCACAGCCACCGAGATGGCCACTAAACACAGAGGGGAGAGCAAACTGACAGAACCCTTCCGTCTATACTGCCCACCTATTCCCAGGTCAAGGATCCTTTGGGGGATCAGATAAAAGCCAATCCCTCTCTCCCAGAACAGGCCTCATTCACTCTCTGGGGTCCCGCAGGGCCTCTTAGCTGGAGGAAAGGCTGACTTTCAGTTAGAGGTGGGAGAAAGCTGGGATCTTTTCCCTGCAAGTGCTGGTGGCAGGAAAGTGGCTGTGGCTGTGCGAGGGGGTGGGGAGGTTTTCTGGTTAATTAGGCTTAGGAAGAAGAGACCCTGCTACTAGAGGGTCAAGGACTGTACCTGTATGGACCAGGGAGTATGGGTGGGGGTCCAGCCAGGGGCTGTTCCTATCTGAAGAGGCCCCAGGATCTACCATCTCTTCCCTCACAGCCTCCTTTAGGCATAGGAAGTCTGCAAAAATATCCCTTGGTTGGACTCCCCTCCCCCCAGCCCATCACTCAATTCTCCCTTTCCTACCCTCATGGCCCAGCTGACCCAGGCTGCTCCCTTCTCCAGGACACCCACCAACCATGTTTCAGTCCATTATCCAAAACACTGACTCTGACTCTGACGTGGTAATGAAGGGCCGACCTGGATGACATGGTCTGACCTGAATAGCCTGCTGTGACCAGTAAGGCGGCTGCCTTCTTAGGCGCTACTAGGGAGGTCCACATAAAAAAGCTGCGCCTGAGGGACTCCAGCAGTCGCGGGATCCCTGGGACCAGGACGACAACACCATGGCCTGCCACAGTCTCGCCTGCTGCCTCCTGGGCCTCCTGGGCCTCCTGGCTCTGACCTCGGCCTGCTACATCCAGAACTGCCCCCCGGGCGGCAAGAGGGCTGCGCTGGAGCGGGATGTTCGCAAGGTGAGCCGCCCGACCACAGGGCCCACAGGGACACTCCCATGCAGCTGCCCTCCCCGGGTCCCACCCTTCCTCAGCTGGGACCCCGAGGAGTTTGGCGGATTCCCACTTCTGCCCTTAGACCCCGTCTGTGCCCCAGGCCCTGCAGCCCCTGGGTTGGGCCAGCAGTGCGACCCAAGGCTGGAGCTCCAGCCCCACTACCCCAAACCGCACACCGCGCGGGACCTCCAGGGGGCCCCCTCCTTCCCGCTCACTCTCTGGGGTCCCGCAGTGCCTCCCCTGCGGCCCCGGGGGCAAAGGGCGCTGCTTCGGGCCCAGCATCTGCTGCGGGGACGAGCTGGGCTGCTTCGTGGGCACAGCCGAGGCGCTGCGCTGCCAGGAGGAGAGCCACCTGCCGTCGCCCTGCCAGTCGGGCCAGAAGCCCTGCGGGGGCGGGGGCCGGTGCGCGGCCGCCGGCATCTGCTGCAGCCCAGGTGAGTGCGGGGCGCACAGCGCGGGCCGCGGAGTGGGGACGCGGCGAGGCAGCCCCTGACCCAGCTCTCTGCAGATGGCTGCCGCACCCACCCTGCTTGTGACCCGGAGCTCGCTTTTTCTGAATGACGACTCTGGATGCCTTCCGACATACCCCCACCGCACCCCTCATTCCCCAAAGACACCCCTAAAAGTAATGAAAATCAAGCAAAACCACGACGGTGGCACTTGCCTGTAAACCCAATGACCACGATGTCTGTGCAGGAAGATCCCACATTCGAGGACTTTCTCCACGACATGGCAAGACCCTGTCTGGAGGTGAAAACTGAATGGGGCTGGGGATGCGGCTCAGTGCTGAGCAGCCCTGGCTTCAGTCCCCTGCGCTGCAGAACCAAATGAAATGAAGTGCAATAAAGCAGATCCCTCCTCCCTGCTCCTCTCTGCTCTGAGTGTCAGAAATGAGGGGAGGCTTAGCGGGTGAATGACTGCTCCCGACGGGGCCTGCAGTTCAGCTGTGCTGGTCCAACTGAGCTCATGAGGGTCTCAAACAGCTGCCAACATCCCAAGGAGACTGAGGGAGGGAGGACCCCACAGGGCCAGCTCCACTGAGATGGAAACACCCCAGGTTCCCACTCCCACATGAGGAAGTCCAAAAGGACAGGGTCCAGTCATCTGCACTGAGAGACAGTGACAAGGGGAAGGGACAGTGGGGATCCAATGATTCCCTGACTCCTCGAGAGAGGCTCCTCTTCCTCCTTGGAGAATGAAGGAGTAGAGCAGGCCAAGAGTAGAGCCCTTTGGAGGCAGGAGAATGGACACTGTATTTCAAACAGCTGGCCTCTCACACCCCAAGGAGGTCATTGACGTGCTGAGCTGGGGAGCCTGGGCTGGGTCACCCACAAGACACTCCCCTGCTTTTGCCACACAGCTGGGTCTCAAACCAATGGCCTTGCTGCGCCCTCTTCAGTTCCCCTCAGTGCTTGACAAGGATTCCACTGAGTTACAAAGATGTTTGCAAGGTCTCATCTTCCTGGGAATTGGGGCCGCTGTTTCCTGTTGTCTTGTTTCAATTGCCTATGCTTGGGAATAATATTATATTGGATTTTGGGGGAATTTTAAGGTCTTAGGGGATTTAGAACACAAGAATCAAATAGCTAATCATACTGGATATAACCAAGAAAGGCCCTTGTTCTGGGGTGATAAAAGTATAACTTGGAAAGAATGCTATGCTCATTTCCAGCAACTTATGCTAAATGTCACTGCAGATGGTGACTACTTCTAGATGACCTAGGGCAGAAAAACACGTTCTTCCCACCTTAACTCCAGGCAAACAAGTCACAAACAAAGTTGTTAAGGCTAGAAAAATAGTCCCAACAATTCAGACATCATTTGGTAATGCTTACTTGGTTAATGGAGAACTATGGTATCCTCCTAGGAACCAGCTTCTGGTCCCTTAGATTTAGACCCCCTTTCTCTCCCACTGGCAGTATATACCTTGGTTGGCATCAAGTATATTATAATGAAAAAGGTACATGGAAGGCTCATCTCCCCTTTTTAGAATATTTAAAATATGTAAAATGCTGGTGTTTGCTTAGTTGCTCTGAACAGCTTTCTTGGGCAGGACAGGCTAATGCTTACTGGGCAAAGCAGGAGGTGTAATCTAGCAAGAGCTATTGTTCCTATTGAACTAATTATTAACCACATAGTGTAAGCTTATATGTTGTTCATAGAAATGACTTCAGTGCACGATGTTACCAGTAATATAGAAAGTAGAACTAGTTAAAGATAATATGGAAGAATACTTAAAAATATTATGAAGAGTTGATAATATTTAATCTGCTAATATGTTTTGCCTGTTGTCTTGTAGTTTGCGTCAGTTTCCTTTTGTGTGGCCTCAAGATATTGTATTCATGCTAGAAGCTAACATATAAAAATGGTGTGTGGAAAAAATAAAGCGAGAACACAACTTAGCCTCAGATCACTGAGTCTGTGTTGCCTTGTTCTCCACCTCGCCGACGCCATCCCAATCACCAGAGAGCACCACGACCCTTTGTGCTAGGGCTGGACCCCGGCATGGCCTGACTCCTGCCTGTGTAGGATCAGAACTGGTCAGAGAGGGGCACCTGCCCACAGGACGTGTGGTCCTCAGTGCCCACAGCCACAGAGATGGCCACCAAGCACAGAGGGGAGAGCAAACTGACAGAAGCCTCCCATCTGTACTGCCCACCTATTCCCAGGTCAAGGATCCTTTGGGGGATCAGATCAAAGCCCATCCCTCTCTCCCAGAACAGGCCTCATTCACCTGCCCTGCCCATGAGGCTGACCACAACCTCAGAAGGTTCATCCTACTCCAAAAACAAGAGGAGCAGATCATTCATTTTCTGTTAAAAACAAAAAGTAGGGCTGGGGACATGGCTCAGTTGGTAGAGTGCTTGCCTCTTAAGCACAAGGCCCTGGGTTCAATCCCCAGCACCTCAAAAAAAAAGCAAAAACAAAAACAAAGAAGTGCTGGGCGAGTGTGGCTGACAGGGAGCTTTCCTGACATGCGGGAGGCCCTGGGTCCTGTCGCTAACACTATAAAAATAAATAAACATATAAATAAATAAACTAATAAAGTATAAATAAATTAATAATGAATAAATTAATTTAATTAAACTTATCATTTCTGTAGTTTCCTCCCATACCAGAGAGAGAGGAAGGCCATCAAAAATAAACCTGAAAGTCCCACAATAATTGGTGAGGCTCAATCACAGGGTGGAGACAAAAAAATATTGTGAGGACGACAAGTTTTGAAATTAATTAATCAATTTTTTTGGCAATGGGTACTGAAGATTGTCTATACCAATTATAAAAATAAGCAAAACTTATGGTACTGGATTTCTAGGGTGACACAATGACGCAAAGGGATGTTGCGGGGCTTCTGGATTGCTGGTCACATCCTATTTCTTGGACTGGAAGCTGGGGAAACAGATGTGTTCAGTTTATAAAAGTGAAACTGCCGGCATGCTGGTGACACTCCCAACCCCAGCCACTGGCTATGCTGAGGCAGTAGGAGTGTATTACCGTCTGGGGTGCTGGGTTCGTTGTCTCTATTCAGCAAAGAATTGAAGAACAGGACGCAGAGAGAGCAAGCAAGCAGCACGTTCGTTGCAAAAGCAACAGAGGAATACTTCTGCTGGCTCAGGGACCCAGAGCTGGGAATCCAGTGGGGGAGTTTTGACTTTTTCTTTTTATGGTCTCTGGAATTTCTTCCTTTCCTTATCTTCTCCCCTGTCTACGTTCTCCTCACTGTTATTGGTTGGTGCTCCCTCTGTTCACAAGTCAGTTTCAGTTTTTCTAATGGGTCCTCCACTTAGAAGCAAGAGTATGGAGTGTCTCTCTGATTGGGTCCTCTGCTTGCATCCATGAGCACTTTTGTCAACCAGGAAGTTGACCCCATCAGA
Source organism: Glaucomys volans (assembly GCA_020662805.1). NCBI lineage: Eukaryota > Metazoa > Chordata > Mammalia > Rodentia > Sciuridae > Glaucomys > Glaucomys volans. The sequence goes on from JAJEJO010003134.1 coordinate 1,081,077, forward strand.
AGACCCATGCTCTACGTTCTGACACTGCTCTAGCTACTTAAGTCTACAAGGGGAGTAACGAGGACATCCTCCTGAGGAAAGTCCAGGGTAAGTGGGAAGCAGCAGGTGAGTCCAGAGGCCAAGCCTGATGACAGACATCAGTGGGTCTGTGGATGGGTCCATGATAGAAGTCTGGAGGGGGCTCCATTTGTTACTGAAGTTTTATTGTCTCTTTATAAGAGAAAACAAAGCAAAAAAGCAAACTGTTAATGTAAGGACCAAAAAGAATAAGCAACAGGGCTGATAGAGGCTCAAGGAGAGGAAAAAATCATGAGGTAGATTTTTATAGCTTTGGATAAGCTGTTGGACTGTGTGCTTCAAGACTTTTCCTGAAAATGCTATCCGTATTAGGGAGAGAGTGTCACCTCTTCCCAAATGGTAGAGGTGATGGATGGACTTTAAGACCTTCCGTCAGGATGCCTGGGGAAATAATAGGGTTCTCTCAACAGAAACCCACCACCTTGAGTCCCAGCCTGTTGAGTCTCTTCCATCAAGTAGCGGAGGCATTCAGAGGACAGAAAAGAATTTCCCCAAAGGAGTGGGGCAACTGTGGAACCCTACACAGCCACTGCCTTGGCGGCTACATCTGCCCAGCCCTAGTTCCTTGAACTACTACGTCTCCTCCCTTCTGATGCCAGGAACATGGACTACTGCCACCGCGGAGGGCAGAAAGATCACCTCCAGGAGGCAAAGAACCTCTCTGGCCTGCTTAACAGGAATGCCTGGAGCAGTTAAGCAGTCCTCACTCTTTCCAGATGGAGTGTGAGCATGCGACAGAAGAAAGGCATATTGAGAATCAGTATATATATTCACCCTTTTATCTTTAGAAAACTCTAGTGTGTGTGTGGGGGGCAAATAATTCTGCCTGCTGAGCGCTGGTATTAGTAGGAAGTGGCCCCAATTCAAGAACCTCAAAATCTGTCACTATTGCATATCCAGATCTCTGAGTCCCATCAATCACCAATGAGCTCCCATCGGTGTCTAGAGTGAGATCGGGATTATCTATAGGATGCTCAGATAAATCTGACCTGGCAGTATGAGTTTCCATTAAAACTTCCTCATAGGAGTAGAGTGGTTTTTCCTCTATCTCACATAAGAAAGAGGTTGGACCGGGGTTATGACAAGTCTTTAAGGTAATTTCAGGTCCTTCCAACAAAATGGCTGTCTGTTAACCAGAGACTACCTTTAGAACTTAGGATTCGTCAACATGCCATGGGAGGTGAGTACAGTTAGGGGCCTTCCCAGAGTGAGTTTATTTGCCTCAGGGTCCAATAGTCCCACTGCAGCCACAGGTCTAGGACATTCAGGCCACCCCTTGGTCACCTGGTCTAATTCTTTACTAAGTATCCCACTGGCTGGAGTGGCCCCTCATGATGGAGTGATCATTCCCAGTGCCATTCCAGTCCCTTCTGTAACATATAATTGAAAAGTTGACTGAGTGAGCAGCCCCAGAGCAGGGTCTGGTTAAGAGCTGTTTTTAGTTTATCGAAGGCCTTCCTCACCTCTGTCCATGTCCCTTAAGGCACTCATAGAGGGATCTTACCTTCTCAGCATATCCAGGGATCTGAATTCTACAGTTATTCCCAGAAAGGTCCTGAGTTGATCTACTGTCTGAGGAAGGGGATATGAGAGTGTGGGCTGAATTCTTTCTGGGCCAAGTTTTCGAGTTTCACTTTTCAGTATCTCACCCAAGTAAGTAACCTGGGGTAGGCACAGCTGAGCCTTCTCTCAGAGACTTTATATCCCCCAGTGGTCAGGAAATTGACAAGAGCCAGTGCCCTCAGAAATTATTTTTTCTAAAGGCCCACACAAAAGAAGGCCATCTACATGCTAAAGTAACATTGTTTTAGACCTCATGACCTGTCCATGAGGTCTTGTTTCGGTGCTTGTTCAAACACATGGGCACTGTCACTACATCTCTGGGGAAGGACTGTCCAGGTATCTTGTCCTGCCTTAGAGTAGGATCCTCAGAGGCAAATAGAGGTTGGCATTTTGGATATAAAGGAATGCAGAAAAAGACTTTCTTCAAGTCTAGCACAGTATAAAGTAGTTCCCTGGGGAATCTGGGAAAGGAGAGTGGAACAACTCCATGCAAAGGGATTCCTGCTCCACTGATTATATGAAGGTCCCGAACTAATCTCCAGTTACTGGGGCCCTTTGGGTTCCCCATTATAGGAGTTTTGTAAGGGCAAGGACACTCTACCAAAAGTCCCAATTGTTTGAAACTCAATATAATAGGTAGTTTCAGGTTTTATTGTTTTTGGCAAAGCAAGAAGGAAGGATCCTTAAGATGAATTTCAACAGGGGTTTCAGTCTGTGTTCTTCCCACTGTCTTGTTATCTGACCAAGCTGTGACTCCACCTCTATCTTTATTAAAGGCAGGCAGCTATGTTCCCCAGGGGGCAACAACTTGACCCTTAATTGATAAAATAGGTCTCTTCCTAAGATAGGGGTTGGGGTTGAAAAGATAGAAAATGTTTGTGCTTGTGTAAATAAGAGGTTTTTCCCAGACTGCTCTCAAAGAAAAAAAAAAACACAGAATGTTCCCTCCCTTATCTTATCTGCAGAACCACCCATCCTCTAGCGGTCAGGCTAACCCAAAAGAACACTGTAAACCTGCTTGTCTTTCATTATAAAAACCCTGCTAAATTTGAACTCGGGGCCTCTTAGTGTCACCGATTGCCAAGTGCGCGGAGGTCCAAGCTCGAGCTTGCTAACAAATGACTCTTTGTTGCTTGCATTGACCATGGTCTCTGGTGGTCTTCTTGGGGGTCCTGAGCCACGGGGTACAACAGGGTTTTTGGCATAATGAGAAAGAAGTGACAGAAGTGGAAATCACCCCAGGAACAAACAAGAGGTCAAGTAAAATATCGTTCAAGGGGTCAGCCTGAATTGCCCCCAAAGGTTCATTTATCTTGGGACCAAGGTTCAGGAAAGAAGGGCAGGACTGAGAATTGAACTTCCATGTCAAGAAGGAAGTTTATCTGGTGTCTGTCCATGAGCAAGTTTACTCAGGGTTCCTCCAATGGAACTTCAGTCCCAGGAGCCATAAAGGAAGACCCTGGGACCTGCTCTTGGGAATGGCAGGCAATGGCCTTGGTCTCCTTAGGTTCTGAGGAAACCTAGCCTTCCAGCAGTTCCCCTGACAAGAGGGAGGACAAGATCAGGGAGGTAGTCTAATAGGTGGTCAGCACCTCTGGGGCCAATCCTTTTTGAAATGACCTTCTTTCCCAGAAGGGAAACTAGAGGTGGAGGAGTACCCCGGGGCACCTGCTGACATGTCTGCCATCAATTCTCCATGTCATTTGTCCTTTTTCTCCTTTCTAGGTCCCTATTGTAAAAGATTATTGTAGCATGCTGGACTAATTGGTCCAAGGTTTTTGGAGCTTCTTTGGTGTTTGGAGAGAATTGTGTCAATAATTTATCTTTAAGAATTATTTCCTTACACAATTTAAACAGTTCAATTTCAAGTAATGAAATAGAAGAAGCCTACCAACCAAGAAAAGCCCGGGACCAGACGGATTCTCAGCTGAGGACCAGACGGATTCTCAGCTGAGTTCTACCAGACCTTCAAAGAAGAACTTATACCAATATTCCTGAAAGTATTGGAAAGTCTTAGGACCAATACCAGGCTTAGGATCTTATACCAATACTCCTGAAAGTATTGGAAAGGCTTAAGACCAGACGGATTCTCAGCTGAGTTCTACCAGACCTTCAAAGAAGAACTTATACCAATACTCCTGAAAGTATTTCATGAAATAGAAAAGGAGGGAACCCTTCCAAATTCATTCTATGAAGCTAGTATCACTCTGATACCAAAACCAGACAAAGACACATCTAGAAAAGAAAACTTTAGACTAATATCTCTGATGAATATAGATGCAAAAGTCCTTAACAAAATTCTGGCAAATTGCTTACAAAAACATATTAAGAAGATAGTGCATCACGATCAAGTGGGGTTTATCCCAGGGATGCAAGGTTAGTTCAACATCCGGAAATCAATGAATGTAATTCATCACATCAATAGATGTAAGGTTAAGAATCATATGATTATTTTGATAGATGCTGAGAAAGCATTTGACAAAATACAACATCCCTTCATGCTCAAAACACTAGAAAAAATAGGGATGGTAGGAACATACCTCAACATTGTAAAGGCTATTTATGCTAAGCCCACTGCCAACATCATTCTTAATGGAGAAAAACTGAAAGCATTACCTTTAAAAACTGGAACAAGATATGGATGCCCATTGTCACCACTTCTATTCAACATTGTGCTTGAAGTAGTACCCAGAGCAGTTAGACCACTGAAATTAAAGGAATATGAATAGGAAAAGAAGAACTCAAGCTATCACTATTTGCTGATGACATTATCCTGTATTAAAGAATTCAAAAAACTCCACCAGGAAACTTTTAGACCTAATAAATGAATTCAGCAAAATAGCAGGATATAAAATAAACACACATAAATCAAATGCATTTATCTACATAAGCGATGAATCATCTGAAAGTGAAATGAGGAAAACAACTCCGTTCAAAATAGCCTCAAAAAAAAAAAAAAAGCACTTGGGAATCAATCTAACAAAAGAGGTGAAAGACCTCTACAATGAAAACTACAGAACATTAAAGAAAGAAATTGAGGAAGACCTTAGAAGATGGAAAGATCGCCCATGTTCTTGGATAGGCAGAATTAATATAATCAAAATGGCCATACTTCCAAAGGTGCTATACAAATTTAATGCAATTCCAATAAAAATCCCAATGACATTCCTCATAGAAATAGAGAAAGGAATCATGAAATTCATCTGGAAGAACAAAAGACCCAGAATAGCCAAAGCAATCCTGGGCAGGAAGAATGATGCAGAAGGTTTCATAATACCAGTCCTTAAACTCTACTATAGAGCAATAGTGATAAAAATGGCATGGAATTGGCACCAAAATAGACAGGTAGACCAATGGTACAGAATAGAAGACATAGAGACAAACCCACATAAGTACAGTTATCTCATACTAGACAAAGGTGCCAAAAAAATACAATGGAGAAAAGATAGCCTCTTCAACAAATGGTTCTGGCATAATTGGAAATCCATATGCAATAAAATGAAATTAAACCCCTATCTCTCACCCTGTGCAAAACTCAACTCAAAATGGATTGAGGATCTAGGAATTAAACCTGAGACCCTTTACCAAATAGAAGAAATAGTAGGCCTGAATCTTCATCATGTTGACTTAGGACCAGATTTCCTAAACATTACCCCCAGAGCACAAGAAATAAAAGGAAGAATCAATAAATGGGATGGATTCAAACTAAAAAGTTTTTCTCAGCAAAAGAAACAATCAATAATGTGAAAAGAGAGCTTACACAATGGGAAAAAATGTTTTCCACACACACTTCAGACAGAGCACTGATCTTCAAAATTTATAAAGAACTTAAAAAACTTTACACCAAAATTACAAAGAACCCAATCAATAAGTGGGCTAAGGAACTTGGCAGACACTTCACAGAAGATGATATGCAAGGGATCAACAAATATGTGAAAAAGTGCTCATCATCTCTAGTAATTAGAGAAATTCAAATTAAAACCACCCTAAGATTTCATCTAACTCCAATTAGAATGGCTATTATCAGGAACACAAGCAATAATAAGTGTTGACATGGATGTGTGGAAAAAGACACACTCATACATATTTGCTCAAATTGCAAATTTGTGTAGCCACTTTGGGAAGCAGTATGGAGAATCCTCAAAAAACTTGGAATGGACCCACCATTTGACCCAGCTATCCTACTCCTCAGTTTATACCCAAAGGTCTTAAAATCAGCAAAGTATAGGGAGGAGGTGGTGGAAGGAAAGGTAGTAGACTGAGACAGACAGTATTCCCCTATGTATATGTAAGATTATATGAATTGTGTGAATAAAAACAAAAAAAAGCAAAAAAAAAAAAAGCAAACAAACAAAAAAAAGGAGATGACCAACTCAACATTATTTATTATAACATTATGGGGTATGAGTTAAGAATTTGAAGTAAAAAAACAAATACATAAGAATAACCTGGAAAAAAAAAAGAATTATTTCCTCTGTCTGTGACCCTGGCTCAATATTAGTTGTTGGGTAATGGTCTCCTGGAGCCTCTGTAGAAAGGTTAGCAGTGGTTCCTTTTCCCCTTGAATTACAGTGGCCAGTTGGGCATAATTGAAAGGCTTAACTCGGGCCCTCCTCAGTCCTTCTAATACGCAGTATATAAAGTGACATCTGTCCCATTCATCTTTAGCTCTGTCAGCATCCCAGTTTGGTTCAGTGAGGGAGCTGCCTGACTCCCATGGGGGTGTTCCCACTCTTGCCAGCCATGCTTACTTTCCTGCCCCTGCTGGAGAGCGGTTGTCTCCTGTTTCAATAGCGTTCTCTGAGACCATTTGCTTTTCCAAGGAAGTTAGACTCAAAAGCAACATAACATCCTTCCATGCTAAGTCATAAGTATTTGATAACTGCTGAAAGGTTGAAACTTTAGATTATGTAGAGGGAAATGAGAGGGGGAAGGGTGGGGGTATGAAAAATGGTGGAATGAGAGAGACATCATTACCTTATGAACATGTATGATTAACAATAGTGACATGAATGTACATCATGCACAACCATAGAAATGAAAAATTGTACCCCATATGTGTACAATGAATCAAAACAAAGTCTGTAAAATAAATAAATAAATAAATAAATAAAAGGAATAAAAAAAAAAAAGATGGCTCTGGGTTTTCAGTATAGTTCCCTAGGTCTTTTTTATGTCCTTTAATTCAGTTAATAAAACAGGGACATGTACCATCTCAGGTTCAAATGTCCCCACCCTCCTCCCTCCCGGCATTGCCCTGAGAGGAAATATACCCTAAGAAGCAGATTTCCTAGCAGCTCTGGGATTGTAGGTGACATTTGTCCCTGGATAAGGAGGACTGGGCTCCAGTCCTTGTAATCTGGGATATAAAGGGGAAGCAGTCTTAGGACCTACTTCTTCAGATGGGGCTGAGGGAATTTCCTGTTTAACAGGTAAAGGTCCCTTTTCTTCTGTCCACAAGTTTTTCTGTTCTGGGGATCTGGTGTCTGACTTAGAGTAGCAGATTGCTGCTAGGGTCTGAGTGTCAGGTTTGCAATTCTTTGCTGGTTCAGGATGATCTCTAAGATAAAAGAACAATTGTACACGAAAGGAAAGTGAAACGCAGGCGAGCAACTCAGAAACCAGGCAGAGAGATCCACACACAGAAAGTTTATTTGCCAGTCAGAGTCTGACAAAGGCCATCACTAAAAAGGGTGAGAGAGGGCAGGGAAAATCTAACTCCAGGGTGCTTTATAGGGCTATTTTGTATAGGCTTGCATGGGCTGTCTATGCGAGGTCCCGTGGTGGGCTTTCCCTAGTACAGCCTCGGGTGGGCTGTTCCTAGGACTTGCTTGAGTGAAGCCTTGCGGTTAGCTATCCCTAGTATGAAATGCACATGTGAAGCTTTGTGGTAAGCTCCTAGGAGAAAAAGAGATGATTCAGCTAAGTTGGTTAACAGGTGATGCAGGGGACGAGGAGTTCTCTGCTAACTTTTCATTTTCTCTGCAAAT
>JAJEJO010003134.1:1088717-1098751 GCA_020662805.1 Glaucomys volans
GAAAAAGAGATGATTCAGCTGAGTTGGTTAACAGGTGAGGCAGGGGATGAGGAGTTCTCTGCTAACTTTTCATTTTCTCTGCAAATGCCTCTCCAGGGCAGGAGAGCAAAACTTGGATGGGGAGCTACCTGCTAGCTCTTGTTTTGTTTGCAAGTACCTTTCTATGGCAAGAAAATGAAACTTACTTTATAAAATGGCAATAAGGCCTTGAAGTGCACAGATGTTAAGCTATGGACCTTATAAGGAACTTCAGTCCATTCACCTTCCTGTTTACAGAAAAGGTCTAATTGCTGATGAGCACTGTATCTTAGGGTTCCCTAGCTGGCCATTGTGGTCCATCTCCTAACAGGTACTGAGGCCAGACCTCAGTGTAAAAGATCAAAGATTTTTTTCTTTAATTGGGAGGTCCAAATTATCCCAGTTTTTGAGCATATAGGAGAGAGGTGAGCCTTCTGAGATTTTGGAAGAACTGGATCCCATCCAGAAACAAAAAGAAAGAAGAGTTCTTGATGGGGGGGCAGTCACTCAATCTCCATCTCACTCTTTTACAAATTCGGGGGGGCGTCTCTGGCCTGTGAATCAAGTAGACTGGCTTGATCCAGAATCCATCCAAAGGGGACCATGCCCAGGTAGGGACTAACCAAGGTTACGGATGGCCTGTGGGTTTTGTTTTGCAATCCGGATATCTCTGTTGCTTCCATTCCTGGAAAGCATGTAATTCTCACTCCTGTCAGAAGGATCCAGAATTCTCAGGAGAACAAGAATCTGGAGGGGTGGCAACTGCCTGTGAAAAGATTTATGCTGAAGTCTCTGACAGGAGAGTCCCTTGAGCTAGGAACGTGCTCTCTCAGCCCACATTTATGGGCCTTTTTCCTGCACAAGGAGGTTTCCAGTAGCTGCTACAAATTATCCCCAGGAGAAGTCCTTGATGGTCATAATGATATCCACAGTTTTTTTCTTTTTCCTTGCTTTTGGAGGATCCTTAAAGCCATTAGGGAGGGAAATAGATGGTTTCTCAATCTCCCAAAGAGATATAAGGCCTTTTGATCAGGGGTGACTATCCTGACAAAAGGGACAAGGTTTCTGTATAAGGTAAAGACGAATTAGGAGCAACCTAGTCTTAACTGACAAACTGTGTATCCATAAGGAGGAGAAGAAATGTTGCTGATTCTGTCTTGGACTATGGGTCCTATTACTCACGTGTCTGCCCAAGAGGAGAGAAAGAGACAAAAAAAGAAAAACGGTCAGTGTGGAAAAACAGTCATGTTATTGTGGCTGGCAGCTTCCCTGGCCACGGAGAGCCACAGAAGCACCAGACAACCAACAGTCACTTTCCAGGTTTCATCAGCCATTTAACATGACTGTCACTAACCTTTGAGTCAATGGTTTCTATCCTGGACGAGCCCCCAGTTCTGATAGTGTCTAGGGGTGCTGGTTTCATTGTCTCTGTTCAGCAAAGAACTGAAGAATAGGACACAGGGACAGCAAGCAGAAAGCAGGCTTACCGCAAAAGCAACAGAGATGGCGTTCTCTGAAGAGAAGGGGGCCCAGAGCTGGAAATCCAGTGTGTGTGTGTGTGTGGCAGGGGGGTTCAGCCTCTTTTTATGATCTCTGGAACTTCTTCCTTTCCTTATCTTCTCCTTTGTCTATGCACTCCTTGAAATTATTGATTACTGCCCTCTCTGTCCATGCAACTGTTTTAGGGTTTCTATTGGGTTCCCGGCTTGGGTCAACCAGTGCTTTCATCAGTCAGGAAGTTGACCTCATTAGAAGACCCTCTCCATGCTCTTTTGTTCTGACCCTGTCCCCAACCTCCTCACTCGCCATCTTGCCCTGGCTGCCTAAGTCCTTCTACATCTCCCTCAAGTGGAATTTGCAGAAGAGCTTCAGCAGTAATCTAGAAAGCATTATGCCCAACAGTCAGAGAATGTGTAATTTTGGAGAGCACATATGAACCATTCACAGAAATCCAACCACAGACTTGCCACCAAAGAAGCCAATTGTTACAGAATCAACACTGCAGGTGATGTGCTCTGACCTCAATGCTTAAAATTAAAGACAACAAAAGACTGCTAAGGAAAATACTCACTCGACCACACTCTAAACACCTATTAAGAAGAGGAATGGAGGATCATTAGATTATTTGGAGGGAAATAAGAGGGGGAGGGGGTGGGGGTATAAAAAATGTTGGAATGAGACAGACATCATTACCCTACATACTTGGGTGATTAACAAGGATGATATGAATGTACATCATGCCCAACCATAGAAATGAAAATTTGTACCCCATATGTGTACAATGAATCAAAACAAAGTCTGTAAAAATAAAAAAATTTAATAATAAAAAATAATTTAAAAGAAAGAAGAGCCCTTGGGTGAGCAGGGTAATCATCAGGAAATCACCAGATACTAAGAACTTGACCATCTGTGTATGGGATCAGTCACCTGTGTCTGGGAGAAGCTGGTGCTTGGTGGGGAAGGCCTGGAATTACAGGTGGGACAGAGCTTCCTATCCTCCAGCTAGTCCAGATGAGAAGCACTCACACCCATTCTCCCTGATTATCCTCAAACCCAGTTATTGGAAAAGCCTCTCTCATTTTCCCATATCCCCTGTCTGGATAGGTCAATGTCTAAGAGCTTCTCTCCCTCCCATCTTGCCCAGCAACTTGGTCCACTCTCACCCAGCCTGGTGACCCTTCCACCCAGCCATGGCTCTTTCACTCAGATCTGTCCCCTCAAGAATGACTTCTCCCAAGAACTTCCTCTTCCCTAAACCCTGCCAGTCCTGGGGCACTGCCCAAGTCTGGCAGACCCAAATGGGCCACAGTAGTACCTGACTCCTCCACATTCTCAGGCATAGCCCTTTGGCCACCTTTGGGCAGTTCTGGATGTAGCAAGTGGAAGGCCAAGGAAGCAGGCAGGCAGCCTGTACTGGGCATCCAGGTGCTCTTGTGGGGCCCTGGGCATAGTGCTGCCGGATTGGCTGTGTGGTGCTGCCTTGGCAGGCTACCTGTTTATGTGCCCAGGTGTTCCCTCAGAGATTGGTGTCCATCTGTGTCCTCCTTAAAAGAATAAAAGAAGATAGTAAAACACCATGTTCCTGAAATGCCCTTTCCATTCCCATGAACCAGGCCATGGCAATGCAACACTGAGAGCCATCTCAAAGCTGAATATCCATCTATGTATTATCTTGAAGAGCACTGTCTCTCCCTCTTCCTACATGTCAGCATGTGCACCCTTGAAACCATAGCAAGCTCATGCCATCTGGAGAAACTGCTTTCTTAGACATTCACTAAGCTGCTTGGGAAATTGGTCACTGCTTCTGACCTAATGGGTGAACCCCCATGCTGGTTGTAATGGTGTGGAATCCATCACTGTGCCCTTCCAGACCACCATCACTGGGCAATGAACTATGAAAGACTGAGATGCTATAAACTTTGCTGTCCTAAGGGGCCTTTCCCAAAAGCAGTTTCCAACAACCTGTGCATCAAAGTCCAGCTCAGGGCATATTCCAGTGTGGCACCACTGGGATGGGATATAACCAATCCCTTTCCCTAAGGCTTGCGTAGCCACCAGGTCCCAAGCCATCTGCAGTGTTTCAGGCATCTGGGGACACACGTGGGTCCGTCTGTGCCAAATATGGTAAAGGAAGGGCTCAGGTGACCAGAGGGTTATCGACCACAGGATTACAGAAACCGCTGTGATTGCGACTCAGGACTCAGGGAGAGAGACAGACTGTGTGTCACCTGGAGACCATCTCTGAGTACTCTGGCTGTCCTGAGACTACTGAGGGTCAAAGGGCCCCTTTTACCTGACACGGTCCCTAGAATAGGGCAGAGGTTCTAGGGTCTGCTGTTAGGAGGAGGGTCAGGCTTCAGTAGGAGTGGTAATGCAGGGGTCAGCCAGGGCTTGGGGGTCCCATCCAGTTAGCCCTGTAGCAGGACAAATGACCAGGAAGGACAAGTGGCCAGTTCAAAGACTTGGAAAAGAAATCCCTTTCTGCAGCCTCAAGGGCAAGGTAGCCATTGCCATGTAGTCACAGTAAGGTGACAGAAGCACAAAGGATTGTTCCCATGGAGACAGGGTTGTGGCCGACTTCAGGGGGAAGCTGAGGACGCTACCACCACACCCATGCCACTCCAGGGCAGGGTTCAGGGACTCAGGCCCTGAGACTTGGGGGCCTTAGGAAACAGTTGTGACGAGTCCCCCATCATAACCCTCACAGCCAGAAATATGGGTCGAGGAGCTACTCTGAGGAGATCTTGGATCTCCAGAACCAGTAAGACTCAAGGGTACAGAAACAGTCCATGGGAACTGACAACAATTTACCCCAGTGGTTATCAGGTCCAGGACCCTAGTCAAGTACTGTGACAGCCTTCAGTGGCTGGGAACAGTCTCTTTACTGTTGACTGGTTACATTTCAAATACAGCATCTCATATGTCACATGGCCCCCAGACACCCATATTCCTTCCACACTACTCTTCTGTGTGTGTGTGTGAGGTGCTGGGGATTGAACCCAGAGCCTTGTGCTTGCGAGGCAGACACTCTACCAGCTGAGCTATATCCCCAGCCCCACTTCCACACTACTCTTATAATTACCTTTTCTAAATGACTTCTCCACTCTCTCTGCAATCTTACATTCCCCATGCCTCAACTCCTGATGTTGAGTCATACGTCTTTTAAGGAGGGAAGACTTAGCTCCTCAACCCCTCCCCATCACCTGTACCCTCCATCTACTGTCTTATTCACACAATGATATCATGTAGGTTAGAGCAGCATTACCAGTTTGGTTGCAATTATACCCTGTGAGGCTAAACCATGTGGTTAATATGATGATTCTTTCTCAGAACAGCTTTTTGTGTTCCCTGGAGTTAATGATTGGATTTGTTTTTCATCTGTGGTCATCTGCCATGCTAACCCACAAACCAACATATTCTTCAACGTCCTCCACTGAGACTTCTGCCCACTGAAATCCTTTTTAGCAAGGTCATAAATTTGCTGCTAGATTTGGTAGACAAGACTAGGTCCTCACTGTCCATACTCCCCATGAAGCATTCTATATGGTTACCCTGGTCCCTTTCTAAAACACATTTTGTGGGCTCCAGTGAAACTACCCTTACCAGATTTTCCTTCCAAGTGTACTTCTGTGTCCCTCTTCTAAATGTTGGAACACCCCAGAATTTATTCCTTCATCCCTTACCTTCTCTTTTTGGTGATTTTATGCACTTCCTATAAGCTAATGGTTCCCAAATCCTTATATCCATCCTGGGCCTTTCTCCCTAGTGTCAGACTTGTAGTCACTCAACTGCCCAGTGACACCTCCCTATGAATATCCAATGGGCCTCTGAGACTTAACATGGCAAACTAGGCTCTGCATCCTCTGCTACCCCTGCATTTCTCAGGCTTCCCCAGCTCTGCCATCACACCACCATCCCACCAGATGCTCCTCCCACAACCTGACACTCACCACACTCACCCTGCTCCTTCTCTTCCCTCACCCTTATCAGTCCTGCCTCTCACATGCATCTCAACTCTGCCTCCTGCCCCTCCTGCTTTGGGATCCAAAACCTGCCATTTCCTTGTCCCAGAAGGCTCTACTCCCCTCACCCCTGCAAAGGATCCACTTGAGGGGCTTATATGCCTGCTATTTAGAGGAACCTGCCCTAAGACTGTGCTGTCAGGGATCATTTCTATAGTTCATTCCTGGAGGAGTTTCTTTGATCTTGAGATGTACTGGAAACCCCAGGGAAGGGGCCCAGAGTCCCCTCCTGAGGGCTGAGCCAACTCTTGGTGTTGGTTTTACTGCAACTGCCTTTTACCATTGACGACTGTTCTTCTCTTTCCTACTTTGGGAGGGTGAGAGGGGGGAAATGCAGTCTGAGAGCTTTCCAATAAAAATAAAAAAGAAAGAAGAAAGCAAGAACACGGAAGGAAGGAAGGAAGGAAGGAAGGAAGGAAGGAAGGAAGGAAGGAAGGAAGGAAGGAAGGAAGGGAGGGAGAGGGAGGGAGGGAGGGAAGGAAGGAGAGGAGAATGTCCTGACTCTCTCATCTAGACAACCCTCACTCCCACCACTAATTTTCTACCTTGAGTCTATATTAATATATCACATGGCACCTGCTACAACTTACAGTTCAGTGTGTGTGTGTGTGTGTGTGTGTGTGCGCGCGCGCGTGTGTGTGTCTGTAAAATGAAAGCCCCAAGGAAGAAATGTTGCCATCCCCCATGTCAGGTACTGAGCCCCTCTCCTGGTAGAGGGCTTGAACATGGGGGGTTTTCCATGCATTATAGCAAGAAGGAAAGGAGGGAGGGACGCCCTGGGAACCACCCTAGCATCACCAGGGAGTAGCTGTGTGACCTAGAGCAAGTCACACTCGTCACACTATGGTCTTTTGTTGGTATACCAACCCCTCCTCCTAGTTTACTGACATGTTAAGGAAACCTTATGAGGTTGTTATAAAAGTTATCTAGGATGCTTTTCCTAAATAGATATTGCAAATCTCCAGATGAAACCCCAACACTCTTTCCTTTCTTTAAAGTACACACCTACCCCTAGACCAAGGTATCTGAGAACAGGTAACCGTTCATTAATCTCAGCAGACCATCTGCGCCTCCCGAGCCCTGCTGTGTCCTTCTCTCCTCTCATGCACACCATCTAGTGGCCCTGCCAGTGTCCCAGGGGCCGGCCCTCATTCTCAGATGGACTCTGCTGCTAGCAGGGGCACAGCCTTCTCTCTTTCCCCGTTTTCCATTTGTCAACCTGAGGACTCTCCACCATGAAGTCACAGGAGTGGTCTGTAACTGAAGAGGTGGAGAAAAGGGACCAACATTGTAGGAGCCCAAGAGGGCACCTTGCGTGGGATGGATGCCTTTGAGGAACATGCTGGTCCTGAGTCCGACAGGTACGGAACTGAAGTGGATCCACCTCAGGACTGAGTGAAGAGCCAGGGGCCCCGGTGCTGCCTGTCATCCAGCTCCTGGAAGTCTGAGGCAGGAGGACTGCAGCTCCCAGGCCACCGTGGCAACTTAGCAAGACCCAGACCCAAAGGAAATAAAAGTTCTGATGAGTCAGCTCTATGGTAAAACCCTTGCCCAGCAAGTGGGGGGCCCTGCAGTGGATCCCCTGAAGTGCAAAAACCCCACCGCTCCTGCCTTGAAGCACGTGGCATCTCTCCTCACCAGGGCTCTCTGAGGTCATGGTCTGAAGGAATCAACACTGATCACCATTAGAAATGAGAAAACAGGCCCCTCCTTCATTCTCCATAGCATTTATTAATCTACAAAAGACTTTTTTTCTTTTTTGGGGGGCTGTGCTGCCGACTGAGTCCAAAGCCTAGCAAATGTTCAGTACCTACTAAACCACTGAACTGCACCCCACTCCTCTAACACATGTGTCATTGCCACTAAAATGTATTAGGTTTTATCTTTGTTCCCGTTGCTGGGATTCCCCACTATAGCAACATACCTGACATAATTCGCTTGTGGAGAATTCAGGTTGGTTTTGACAATGGCTTCAGAGGTTCCAGACCATCATCAGTGGGCCTCGTTGCTTCTGGGTCCATGGAAAGGCACATGTACTGGGGGATCACAATGTGGAGCAAAACCACTCAGCTTGTGGCTGGGAAGAGAGAGCAAGGATGGACCAAGGTCCCACTGTCCCCTTCAAGGACAGGCTCCCCACAACCACAGGTCCTCCCACTAGGCGCCACCTCTCAAGATTGAAGCACATCCTCAAAACACCTCTCTGAGGACCAAGGCTTTAACACAAGGGGACTTTGGTGACACTCAGTATCCACACTATAGCACAGCCCTCTGGCACATGGTCACTGTTTCCCACCTCTCATCCTCCATCTGAATATAAGTTCCATGAAGGCAGGAGCACCCCCACAACTTACCCTAGACCCACCTCCTGGAGCATGACCCCAGAGCCTCCTGCATGCTAGGCAAGCACTGCAGCACTGAGCTGCACCCCCAGCCTGAGCATGGGATTTCTGTCTGCTCTGGACACTGGTGTTTCTGAGCATCTGTAATGGGGTGCAGCTTCAGATGAGGAGCTGGGAACAGAGGAAGTTAGGTCAGTCATACAGGGACATGATACTATGTTAATTCATGTGCACATGTTGGCCTGAGTGAGGTCATTGCGGCCACAGGGTGGGTGGCCTCCTTGGGGCCATTGCTGGGGTCAAACCCTTGGCCTTGGAGGCCAGGAAGGCCAATGACCTGTATGTACAACTCAGGTCAGCCTGACCAGCTCCTCAGGGCTGGACAGCTCACACTAATGACTCAGGCTTAGCATCTGCAGGTCAGACAGGCTTTGGCAACTGCTTGACTATAATGGCCTCTCCACTTCCTCAGGGAAGGTGACATAAGGGTAGGAGAACCCAGGGCTGTCCCCATTCTCTTTTCCAAGAGTGGAGAGGGCTGGTCTTCCGACAGTGGCTCTTCTTTCCTCCTCATTACCGCATGTGTGTGCCCCAGGGAGCAGCCTGAGAGGGACTTTAGAGGCCGGTGTTTGCTGCAGGGGGCCTGGGGAGGGCAAAGAGAGGCTCCAGCAGAGGGGACAGTGCCTTGCAGACCTCAGCCTACCCCACAGGGCGCTCTGGAGCTGAAATGCTCCTGCTGAGCAGAGGGGTCTTGCATTTGGACCCAAATGGACCAGCCACTGGATGTGGCCACCAGGAAGGGTGTGACCCAGGCCAGGTTGCTCTCTGCTCCTTAGGCCACCTGCTGACCACATTCCTAGCTGCTGGTTGGCAAGCCCTTTGGGAAAAGGGAATCTAGGGAGTGACTCTCCTTTCCTGTTCTCAGGATTAGACTGCACCCTTTCCTGGAACCCTTCTGGATGTAAATTTCTCTTTTGGTTTGAGATATTTGCCTCAGGTAAGTTTGGTGCATGAACTGGCTGGGGCGTATGGTTCTCTGCACCCTACCTAGTACCATCTCCAGTCTCTACCTGAGAGACTGAGACTGAGGCTGGGTGCTTTTATAAAGGTTTATTTCCTTGCAAAGAGGTGGGCGGAGAAGCTTTGGTGGCAGGGAAGACGGTCAGACCCCGATGGGCCTTCTGGGCTGGGCGGGCTCCATCCCCAGCTAGCTGCAGCAGGTGGGCTCTTCTAGCTGCGTGGCATTGCTCCCGTTGCACCCTCCAGAGCCTCAAAGGCAGGGTGGCACGTGGGGTTGCTGGCACACTTATCTGTGGGAAGGACCATAAGAGGGTGGGCATGCTGGGGGTGGGCAGAGCTCCTGGACCTCCACCTCCGTGTCCCCTGTGCCACCTGCCCTGCTGACCCTCCCCAGTAGCGCACCTCTGTTGCAGCCCAGGCCTGGTGCGCTGCAGTGACTCCTCTTGCCCCAAGGCTTCAGGCTGCTTTGGCAGGGCAAAGTCAGAGAGTTCTTGTCGTCGACGCTGTGCAGTCATTCGACGGCCCAGGAGAGGTCTCATTTCTGCTTCTGCTTCTTCTTCTAGAAGTTTTTCAGAGCCCACAAGCTGCTGCTCATTTTCTTCAGCTTCAACAAGATCTGCAGGGATGGATATAGGTGAATGTGATCAGGGAGGGTGTGGAGAAAGCAGGGGCACCCACGAGGGGCACAGGATGGGGATCCAGACACAGGAGTGCAGGTTGTACCCATGGGGCTGGGTCCTTGGGCCAGACAGATCTGGAGAGTGGTCAAGGGCAGGTGCAAAATTGACTCAACACTCTGTTTTCAGGTGATTGACGACCAGCTCTCTGTAAAAGCCCTCAGCACACTCACCTTCACTTGTGGGACAGTCTGCCATGAGCTAAGTCAGGGGGACACCTTCCTCCTCAATGCTGGGGCCATCACTGGTGTGCCCTCCTCTGTCATCTGCCCACCAGACCCTAATCCACAACTTCCCCTTGCCCCATTATGCCAGCGTCATCCCGAGTACCTTGGAGAGGCCCCTGACCACAGGCAGAGCTCACAGGGGCCATTTCTCCCATGTCTGAACTTGCCCTTGCAACCCACCACAACCTGGTGGGCCTCACTTAGGTCCATGATCCAATGCTCACTCTA
>JAJEJO010003135.1:0-47287 GCA_020662805.1 Glaucomys volans
AAATCAGAGGAATTGGTGTATCTATCACTTTAAACTTCTATCATTTTTTTGTGGTGGATTCATTCAAAATTCTACCAGCTGATTTGAGATAAACTATGCATTATTGTTATATTTACCCAGAGAACTGGCCATAGAAGACCAGAATTTATTCCTCTTGTCTAACTCTAACATTGTGTCCATTAACCAAACTCTCTCCAACTTCTAGTCTCTCCAATCTCTTGTGACCATCATTAAGTGGGACCTGTCTCCTGGACAGAAGCCTATGTGGCATTCTGTTGGGAGACAGACACACGGAACAGGCCACTCGGGGACTAGGGCTCTGCCCTGCCCCCTGGAAGGGGGCCAACACCGTGCGTGCCTTTCAGGCCACTTAGGGACTAGGGCCCCATCCCCCTGTCCTGTGTTCCGGGAACAGGATGTTCTCCTATAGTGTGTAGGACAGTCCTTCTGTGGTCGGTGAAATGGCCCTTCTTTGTGTTGAGTGAACAGATGTTCCTCTGTGGTTAGTAGAACTAAGGCAATGGAAATTTACTGTATAGTCTGCCGAATGGGCTGGTAACTGCTTACCCAAGGCTTGACCTTTGAGATGTATGGCTAGCTAACTGCAAGCATATAAAGGACAGTGTCATGCATGTAAAGACAGAAGCCTTTGTGACAAGTGCTCCATCTTCCCTGAATAAAGCTCTTCTTCTCAGACCTCAGGGCACAGAGACTGAGTTCCTTTTCCCGTTGTTTGCCGATGTTGCACCCAGCGTAGTGCAACTGAGTAACCTCCCTTGTTGCAGGCTGTAGGCTGTACAACAATTATACTTTTTTTTTTTTTTGGTACTGGGGATTAACTCGGAGACACCCAACTACTAGGCGTCGGCCGCAGCCCTATTCTGTATTTTATTTAGAGAAAGGGTCTCACTGAGTTGCTTGGCACCTCACTTTTGCTAAAGTTGGGTTTGAACTTGAGATCTTCCTGCCTCAGCCTCCTGAGCTGCTGGGATTACAAGTGTGTGCCACTGTGCCCAACTCGTTATACTCTTAACTTCTATGAAATTAATATTTTTAGATTCCACATATGAGTCAGATGATACACTGTTAGTCTTTCTGTGCTCTGCTTATTTCACATAACGTGATGTCCTCGAGGTCCATCCATGTTGTCACAAATGACAAGATTTCATCCTTTTTATGACTACACAGTATTTTGTTGTGTATAAATACTATATTTTCTTATCTATTCATCTGTTGATGGACATTTACACTGATTTTTTTTTATTAGCTATTGTAATAGTCTATATACAAAACAAAAAACAAACAAACAAATAAAACAGGAGTTGCTTAGAAATACTGATTTCATCTCCTTTGGTATATATCCACCCAGTAGTGGGAATGCAGAACCATAGTCTAGTTTTATTCTTAGTTATTTAAGGAAATTTCACACTGTTTTCCATAAAAGATATATTAATTTACATTCCCTTCAACAATGTGTAAGAGTTTCCCTTTATATCCACACCAACATCTTGTCTTTTTAATAATAGTCATTCTAACTGAAGGTGATATCTCATTAAGGTTGCAATTTTCAAAAGTATGAAGTTAAGAATTTATAAAGCCTATTGCTTTTCCTACTCACTGGGATGATATTCCATCTTTACCATGGAAAGGTGAACATCAGACATTAAGAGCTCCCAAGCCTTTTATTGGTGAACGAATCATCATCATTTGATGATAATTGCTAAGACCATGTAAGTTATTATAAAAATAGGATCAGGGGAATTGACAGGGAAACAAAATATAAATGATACTGTGAAGAAAACAGAAACAATATTAAACTATGTTACTTTTTAAAATACATTCCATTTGAGTTAAGTCTGCTAAAAACAGACCATCAGAAGAAATTTGGATTTGTACTAATATGAAAAAAGGACCATAAAAGGGTAGCTTATAAACAATAGAAATTTACTTTTAACTGTTCTGGAGGGTTGAAGGCCAAGGGCAGTCTGTCAGCACATTTGGGTTTTGGTAAGGACTCACTTCTTGGTTCACAGATGCTTACCTAGAGCTGTGTTCTCATAAAGTAGAAGGAAGAGTGGTAGGGAACTGTGGAAAATCTTTCACTAGGGCAAGAGAATGCTATTCAGGATGATTCCACTTTCATGATGTAATTATCTATAAAAGGTCCCACATTCTAAAACTACCACATAAGAGATTAAGAGTTGAATATATGTTGGGGAGACACAATCATTTAGTCTACACCAAATACATTCTATCCTTTTTAAAAATGTGTAATATTGCTTCTCTCAATTGTTTTTCACGTGTTGACTTTTACTCTCATTATTACTGATTTTCTATCCATGTTTTTATTATATCTTACTTCATATATTAATTTATTTGCTACAATGTGACCACCCTTTACCCCATGTTAATTAAATCAGTAAAACTTTCTCCCTGAAAATTTTGCTTCACTAATATGCTCATATTGATTTGTGCTGCATTTTTTTCTGATAAGAAATATAAAGTGTTCAATTAAATTAAAAATAATTTTCAATTTTTAAATTTCATCATCTCAGCAGAAATATTTTTACCAAAAAGCTTTTAAAACTTTATTTTAGTTTATTTAACTTCAAAAACTACCTCATCTTTTACATCAAAAGATTTGTACTGTGATTGGTATTCTGAATGAATGTAACCATATGTGGCTGAAACTGTGTACATTTTGGATTAAGAAGGGAATCTTCTGAATTTCTACATTATTTTCAAATATGAAAACAATAACATTTATTTCTTTAATTCTCAATACCTTCTTTTCTATTTTTGCATCTTTGAACATCAAAAATTTGATACTTCAGTTATGTATAGGTCTATTTTATTTGGAAAATTTCATGCAGGATGATAGATGAGTTCAACAACTTTTTTTTTTTTCGGTATTAGTCTTCCATTAAGAACAGGTCTATTTTCCTCTTATGTGAAAAGAAATTTCCTTTAGAAAAATCATTTTTTACTAACTCATATTTCCCTGTCTCACATTCACTAATTTTGAATGACATAATAAAGCCATTTAGGGATAATTCGTTCTTCTTACAGAATATACTATGAAGCCAACATCTCTGTGCTGGACACATTGGCTTTATTGTTAACATCTTGGATTGTCACTGCTAGTTGGCTTGGTCTCACATGTTGATGGTTGGATTTCAGTGTGACATCTGACTGACTGGAAAAAAACATCACTGAAAACTCTTTATGCAGGCAAACATAATGTACCAGTACATGCTCTAAACATATTTTTTAAATTCAGATTTTACAAACAGGTTGTTCTCATTCCATACAGTTAACATTGTGCTAGTCCCTAAAGGAATGTGAAGATGAATCCCTACATTTAACTTAAAATTAATGATTTCAAAACTGTTTCTAATTTACCATCTTGGACTCTCTGAATATTTTAACCATTTGATAGATAAGCTACCTCACACTTTGGGACTATCCAAAATGAAAACAGGGAACCACTTTTCATGACTGCAATATTGGTTGACAGTCTGAGGATATTGCAATATCTGAGAGTAAGTGTGTAGAAATTTTATAACAGCATATCAGAATAATTAAATATCTGATGAATCTAATAATAAAAATAGGGTTTATTTTTATGTATTTTGTTTAGTTTCATTTTGTCTAATATTTTTTCACTGCATTTTATAAAGTTTGGTTTGTGTTTGATGGGGAAAATTGGTTCCCCATAGTTACCAATCTTTTTCTGTTCAATTTTTCTTTCATTCTTTCTTCCTTTTGGTTTTTTTTCTCTCTCTCTTAAACCAGAGATAGCTTAAGAAGTACTTCTGTAACTGGTTATTAAATGTAACCAATGGCACTATTTGGTTGGTCATGTCACTGTGGTACTCTAGAATAAAATTCAGATTAGAAAAAAGCAATTAAATTAGGAAAAACCCCTAAATTTCATAAGGTCTTGTCTAAAGTTTGATTTGAATCAAACAAACAAAAATTCTAAAAACTAATCAATATAAAATAAGTGGAACTTGTGAATTTAGATCTTAGATACTGAAATCGCTTAGTCATATTCTCCTTAAAGTTCCCTAGAGCTTACAATGATCACCAGGCAATTTTTCTTCCTTCAGAAGTGAATTCCTCTAAACACTCAAGCTGGAAGGATGGTTGGTACTTTGTTGAAGGAGGTCCTGTCCTATCAGTGATGATGCTGGTAGTCTCCATGGTAACAGTTACTATGGAGAGAAATAACTTCAACAATGGCTTGCAAAGTGTAAGAAAGGGAATGTAGAATATTTGATATGATAGCTACTCTGTGAGTGCCCAGGAAGGCTCTGTGGGACTGCTTTCACCACCTTTCCCTGAATTCTGACAAACTGGTTTGGTTTTACAGTAAAATCAAATGAAAACGTCCAGAAATCAAGTTCAAATACTCCAACTCAATGATAAATCATTTACCATACAGCCTACTTTAATTTCTAATAAAATATTTTGGAAGTCATATCCCTCAGAACCTCAGCTAATTTAACAAGCAATTTCTATGGACTGTGGAAAAGGAATTTTGCAGTACTCCAAAAGTCTAGCATTTTTACATAAACTCTTCATTTTAATAAAGGTCTAAATACTTTGCCTGTGTGACTAGGTTCTTCCCAAAGATTGGTAACTGTTTATCTGAATCAGAACAGCATTTGTTGACTGTGAGCACAAGTGGAATGAAGTTATTATAGAGTTATTACAATAAATTCAGATACAAATGCAACAATATGTTGCTTAGTTTTTTCTATATTAATGAAAATATAAATTACTATGAATATCTGAGAATGGGAGTTAAAAACTTCAAAATCATTGTGTTATGTTTAAAGTCTGCACATATATAAAATAAGACAATCAAGCAACATAAGTCTATTTTTACATAAGCTGATTTTTACAGAAGTCCTCATCAGATATGCCTTGAAACTTATAGGAAGAGTGAAGAATCCAAATAATTTTCATAAAAGAAGTTATCTCTGCGATGTGATTTCAGTATCTATGTTGCACATGTGTTCAATGGTCACACGTACCTAGTGGCTACTAAAGTGGACGTAAAAATATGAAGCATTTCCATCATTTCTGAATGTTCTTATAGACAGCAGTACCCTAGAGAATACATGAAGAAAAACCCAAAGAGAAACAGGTAATAAACAGATGACAAAAATATAATGCTAGCAAATACAAAACAGAAAACACGTCAGGGAAACAGAAAAATAACAAAGAAGAGATTATATAAAGAAAGAAGAGCTATCAAAATCTACACCTGAACTCTACAACTATATCTATACTGACACTAAGCATATATAGAGGTTCTTTTCCAGGGAAAATGAATCATTTGCCAATAAAGATGATATGATGATCCATGAAGCAGATAGCATATTTAATAATATTAAATTTTAAATACTATATTCTCAGACTACAATGGAATTATTCTAATAAGCAATGAAATATGTAATTTTACAAAATACCTAACATTTAGAAATCAAAAAGTACAAGTATAAGCTATACATTGGTCAAAGGAGATATAAACGTAGAAATCAGAAAATATTTGTATTAAATGATAAAACAGCCTATCAGTGTAACTAAAACATTTCTAAAGGGATGCTTATAGGCTTTAAATATCTGTATTAAAAATAAGAAAAAAGTCTAAAATTAGTAATCTACGCTAACCTCAATCACAAAAATCAGAAAAGAAAGAAAAAATCATGTTCAAACTAAATAAAACAAAGTATAAAGACAAGAGCACAATCAATTGAATAGAAAGTGGACAATCAATAAAGATGAATCAGCGGGGTGTGGTGGCGCACGCCTGTAATCCAAGTGACTTGGGAGGCTGAGTCAGGAGGATCTTGAGTTCAAACCCCACCTCAGCAACTTAGCGAGGCCCTAAGCAACTCAGTGAGACCCTGTCTCTAAACAAAATACAAAATAGGGCTGGGGATGTGGCTCAGTGGCCAAGTGTCCCTGAGTTCAATCCCTGGTTCCAAAAAAATAAATAAATAAATAAATAAAAATAAAGACGAATGAAACCAAAGTGGTTTCATAACAATAAAATTCATAAACCTGTAGCCTAACTAATAAAAAATATTAAAACAAGGAGAGGAGACAAATTAACAAAATAAAAAAATAAAGGAAGGCAAATCTAAATATCCTACGGCCATCAAAAAAATGATATTTCGGCCTGTAAATTTGACAATCTACATAAAGTAGAAAAATATTTGAAACTACAGATTATCAAAACTGGCACAAGAAACTAAAAAATTCTAAAAAGCATTAAGAGAACATGTGAAACATACTAATGAATACAAACATCACTTCTGCTCTCTTTTTTACTGCTCACTTTACTACCTACAAATGTCAACTAATTCAAATTGCATTTGAGTTAAGAAATTACCATACTTAAAAAGAACATAAAATTTGCCAGATATAAGATCCTACCTAAAAACTACGCTTTGGCACATCAGAAACAATGACTGGAAAATAACAGAAATTATTTTAGGCACTGTTATGGTTTAGATATGAGGTGTTTCCTAAAAGCTCATGTGGGAGATAATGTAAGAAAGGTTAGAGGTGAAATGATTGGGTTATGAACAACAGTCTTAACCTGATCAGTGGCTTAATTCCCTGATAGGGATTAACTGGGGGAATACTGCTAGCCAGTTAGGGTGTGTGACTGGAGAAGGGCTGTCACTGGGAGTGTACCTTTGGAGCTTGTAATTTGTCCCTGGTGAGCAGAGATCTCTATTTCCTCCTTGCCATGTCCTGTGCTGCTTTCCTCTACCATACACTTCTGTCATGATGTTCTGCCTCACCTTAGACCCAGAGCCATCTGTGTACTAAGACCTCAGAAACTGAGTGCCAAATAAACTTTTCCTCTTCTAAAATTGTTCTTGTCAGATCTTTTCAGTCACAGTAACAAAAAGAGGACCAAAACAGGCAGCAACTGATTAACTTAAATAAAAGTATGAGACATTTTGTATAAAATGTCAAAAGATTTAAATGCAAATTTTAAACACTCTGCATAAAAGTAGATATGTCAGGTTCATATAGGGGAAATTTTAATTTTTTAAAAATGTGAATTATCTTCACTAAACTATATATTTCAGGCAATTCAGATCTGAATTCCAAAGATTTATTATCATATTGTATGAGACTGATAAGAAAATAGTTCATACAAAAGAATAAACATGTACAAATCCCTAAGAAAAAATTGAAGATCAGAAACAGAGTAAATGTTTTAGATGTCCAGCATTTTGCTCTATGAAAATAAAGCAATAATTACATATGCAAAAAGGCAGATAAGGTAATTGATAAAAATGTAGAGTTTGAAACTGTTCTAACTTCCTCTTTATCTGAGTTCTTAAAATTTGATTACTGTCTACATGCTCCACCAAAACATTTCTTCAAATTTATGGCACAGACTCTGAATTTTGTTGTATGATCAGCACCTATAATAATTTTTAATAAATATTTAATGAGTGGTTCTTGAATCAAAGAAAGTTAACTAAAAGAAATGATAGATATTGAACCACAAATTACTAGAAGACTGAAGGAGCTACTCACCCTATGAAGAAAACATGAAGTCACATATAGCCTATACCACACACTAACTTGGACTGTAAAAGAATTTACGACCTAAATATCTAAGATAAAAACTAAGAAGAAAAAATAGGCTGATATCTTCATTAAATCAGGATAATAGACATCTTAGAAAATATTCAAAAAAGTAAACAGTTTGAAAAACAAAATCATATAAATAATTCCATAATTATTTTCAGAAAATAAGAGTACATGATTTCTTTTAAAGATATACACTAGAAAATTAATATGTATCAGTTTATATTTATCTTTGGTATACATTAATTTTGGAAAACTCAAAACACTTGAAATTTACTATATACAGCTTTTCAGAGCAGAATATCTAATGCAATGTTTTTGAATGAGACTACTAAAGTGAGAGTTTCATTCTCTCCCAATATTTATTATTCATTGTATTTCAGTATAATAAATTCCCTAGTTCTCATTCAGCCTTCTCCCCAACAAATGAGAAAAGGCAAAAAAAAAAAAATGTAGGAAGAAGAAAGAGGAGGTGGGAGAATGATTATGGTTTCAGACCTTTCTTCTACTAGCTCTGGTCACAGGGACACCTTTTAGACAGTGGAATGTAAAAACAGGTGACATGAACAACCTCTAGATCAGGACCTTATGTGAGTTTTTTTCTCTTCCATACTAGTTAGACTGCATACTTGTTAAACTATGAGCTTTCTGGATCATACATATGAGAAAAAAGTCTAAACAAACCGGGGAATCTGCAGAAGAAGCATAGCCACCATACCAGATGGCACTTTTAAGTGGGAGAGAGATCTCTATCTTGCTTAGGAGGAATTGAACAACATACTGGTTTAGTCAACTTTTTCTCTATTGTGAAGAAAAGACCTGATGAGAACAATTTTAAGGAGAAAAAAATTTATCTGGGACTCATGATTTCAGAGGTCTCATTCCATAGACAGCTGACTTCATTCCTTGGGGCCTGAGGTGAAGCAGAACATCATGCAAAAGGAGAAAAGTGACTCAGAACTTGGCACCAGGAAGGCGGGGAGGGGAATGAGAATGCACCAGTGCTCTGTTCAACAAAAGATATAGCCAGAAGGCATGCACCGAATGACCTACCTCCTCCAATCACACACTACCTGCCTACAATTAGCACCCGGATATTTCATTCAAGTTGATCAATGCATTGACTTGGCCAAGGCTCTCATAAACCAATTATTTTATCTCTAAACTTTCCTGCATTTTATCACACAGCTTCTGGAAGATACCTCATATCCAAACCATAATACATACAATAAACTATAAGGCCCTAAGTTATATAGAGGTTATATTAAGTAAATAGTGTTCATGTAAACAATTGGTTGGCTCTCAGAAATAAGACAGACAGTGTGTATTATTTATTCTGATTTTTCTTAATTACATGTTATGGTTGATAGTGTTTTCTATGGATACTCTCTACCGAATATTATATACAGGTTTTTATTTTAAGCTTTTATTAGGAATCTTGATTCTGTAATGATGCCTATTTGTTCATCTAATTTTAGTAAGTCATAGTCACATAAATTGCTCGTTATAAAAGAAGCCAGCATGACAGCTGAAAGTGGTGAAACATAATAACCCTGACTTCTTTCATACTTTCATAGAATTAAAATCAATGGGTAAAGAAAAAGCAGCATGTCTTTTCAGAGAAAATAGGATAAAATAGCCTTCTAACTATAATTAAGAAAGTCTGATTATTGTGTATTTTTTCTACTAAGCAATATTCTAATGAATAGCAAAGGCAGGATAATGTTATTCTGATATTACAATTTTTTGTGACAGAATAAACATTAGGAAAGAAGATAATGTTTAAATTATGGAAAAGTATTCTGCAGACATGGAGTTTGAAAGACTCTCATAGCTGTCACAGATATAAATTCTCTTTAGATTGTCATGAGAATGGCATTTTGATTTTCTGTTATTTTCTAGGAAAATAATAACTAGACTGGAAAAAACTTTGGATTTTTAAAACAGGTTTATCTAACAGATAAATAATACAGGAGCATCTGAATGGCAGTTTGTCAATTATACACTATTTGATTTGATCTGATAAACCTGGATGTTAACTGTGTCTTTGAAAGTTTTTTATGAAACATTTGCCATTCAAGTTCATATTGCATTCATTTCTATTTCAGGTGAAGTGAGTTGTAATTTAGAGTTTAGAAATTATCACATGCTCATTAGTAGAGTTGTTATGATAGATTTTGAAATTCAAAACACAAAATCCAAACCCCAACTTTTGAAATATACACACAAATAAGCACACACATGCATATATGACAAAAAAGAAAATTCATCAACTTAATACTCCCTATTCTAGTTAGTGCTGCTGTAGCAGACTACCACAGCATGGAAATGTTATAATGAACAGATATTAATTTTATCATAGTCCTGGAGCCTGAAAAGTCCACTATGGAGGGGTCAGCATCTGGTAAGAGACTTTTACTGCATCATTCCTTCTGTCATGGAAATGGGAGATGGGAGACAAAGGCAAAGGGAACTAGCTCCTCATTTTATAAGTAACATACACCCAAGGTAAAACCTGCTTTCTTGATGGTGGCAGAGCCCTCATGGGCTAATCACTTCTTAAAGGCCCTGCCTTCCACCATCATACTAGGTATGAAGTTTCTAGGACATGAACTGTGGGGAACACAATCAAATCATATTACTTCTCCTTCTCAATGATTTGTACTTGCACAAATCAAGTTTGCATAATAAAATGGTATTTAAAGGAATATTTTTTTTCAAGAAAGCCCAAGTAACCATTCAAATCAATAAACTTCAAATTTTATCTCTTTAAATAATAATGACTTGATTATTTTTATCATAGAGGAAGGTGTCATTAGAGGCCATTCATATTGAGCATTTATGTATTATTACAATATTTATAGTTTAGTACAAATCAAGAAAGACAATTTGTGAAAAATAAATATATAACCTTAAGTATAACATATAAGACCCAAAGTATGAGAAGGTGATCTCTTAAGGGTAATAAACAAGAATATTCTTTTCCCCATCTTGAAAGATCAGAAAGGAGATTCAGTGCTGGAATGATTACTTAGTGAGGTGTGGCCAATTTGATCAGCTATTATCCCTGTGAAGAAGGAAAATGACTGCATTTGACTCTTGTTTTAAAAGAGGAATGATGAGGGTTGGGTGGGAAACTTATAATTGTAAGCAGTATATTCTGGATTTAGTCAGAGTATAAGATAAACACACACAAAGCCAACCACCCTAGGCTTCCTTGCCCTTCCTTCCTTCCCTCTCTCCCACCCTCAGGACTAAATCCAGTGGCACTTTACCACTGAGCTACATCCCCAGTACTTTTTATTTTTTATTTTGAGACAGGGCCCCCTCTAAGTTGCTCAGGACTGCACTAACTAACTGAGGGTAGCCTTAAATTTGTAATCCCCCTGCCTCAGTCTCCCAAGTTGCTGGGATTACAGACCTGTGACACTAAGCCTGACCCTTGCTGCTCTTTGGACCTATAGATTCCTGACTCACAGCATTTGTACATTTTTTTTCCCTAACTGGAGTAATTGCCCTTGGGTATCCATGCTCCCTCCCTCAATTCCTTTAATGTTAGTAAATAAAATCTTTCTCTGAGGTATCTTATTTTAAAACATGGCTCATATTTCCTACACTCATCTTTTATTTATTTTTCACAGTTGTATGTCATACACCACTTAGATTAAATTAGATTAGATTGGTAAATGGAATGTTTGAGTACCTCTGAAATTCACATTAAAACCCTAATCTCCAATGAGATGGTATGAGTAGTGTGGCCTTTGAGAAACAGGCTTAAATGGAGTCATGAGAGTGCAGCCCCATGATGGAATTAGTGCCTTTATTAGAGACTAGGACTTCCTACCTGGGCCAAATGAGAGGACGGCAATACTCTGGCTGTCCATGAGTCAGGAAGGGGGCCCTCACCAGGAACCTAATTGGTGGGCACCTTGATCTTGGATCTCCAGAATTGTGAGAAATAAATGTTCTTTGCTCAAGCCACCCAATCTATGGTAATTTGTTGTAGCAGCCTGAGCTAAGACAGACATTACATCATATTACATTATTAAGTTCCTGTCTTTTAGCAGCAGAATTTATATTCTATGAGGGCATAAGAATGTTTATATATTTGATTCATTGCTCTGCTCTATCCTCAGTGCTTCAAACAAGATTTGGCATACAGTAAGTACTTAATAAATACTAATTAATTTGAATGATGGTCCTTTTGCTGGGTAGCTCTGTGCCCTTGGGTAATCTTCATCTTAGCCTCAGTTTCTCATTTACGAATTTAGATACAATCACTGTCATACCAACCTCATGATATTTTTTGAAAATTAAATGAAATTATTTATGTCAGGGTACACTGAAAACTATAAAGTCTAATGAAAATATGAGGGATTAGGAATTACCCTCTTGGACTTCATTTTAATAAATCTGCTTCACAAAATACAACTTTTCTGAATATATTTGCATTTATCCTGGTCTAAAATCACTTGACAATTCATGCATTCAATGTTGAACTTTTAGATTTTATATAAATTGGCATCTTTCAGTTCTAGTAATGAGTTTATATTCTTAATAATAGTCTTTATCAACTGCATGGATTTTTGAGTCACTGGATGCAGAAAACTGATTATTGTTCATCTATCATCCAGTCATCACTCTAAAAAGTTCCCGATGAAATTGAACAAGGCAAGGAAAAAGATCCTACTTTTTTCCTATTGTTTTTACCTGAAACCCTAATTTAATACTTATTACACTTGGTTTCATCAGAGTATGCAAAGATGAGACAGAAAAATGATTAAACATAAATGAGATTGCCCTTTCCTCAGAATCCTTCTCTTAAGTATTTTCTTTCATCATCTTGATGACAAAATGTTAGTATTATTAGTTGTATTTGATGAATCCATGGCAGTATTCAAACTCCTACAGCTGAGTTGAGAAACAGAAGGTAAAGGGGATCTGGAAATTTAATCACTTAATCCCAATGTCAACCCTCTTTCTCAACAATTTTCCTGTTTTGTAATTACCTAACACAAGCATATCTATGAAAATAATATGGAGTTATGATTATCTGCACATAACATGGAGATGCCAAAAAATGCATCTGTGAAGCAAATGATTTTGTTCCTATTAACATTTTCTGAAAATCTGTTGGTTTTATATTATACCATATTTTTGAATGAAGTAACCAAGATATAAATTAAGCAGGAAAGAAAGGTCAACAGAAGTTTATGACAGTAAAGCTATTTAAGTCCCATTTAATAAGTATTTAGAAAGCTGGTATCTTTGTTTAGACATAATGGAACCTACTTGGATGAAAAAGTTTGTTAAGTATGAAAACATATAAGGGAAATTAATACATAGGACAAAATATGTACTACATGACTAATCATCTTGTCTGTAATATTGTCCCTGTTAATGTTTCCAGGCCAATAGATTATCTATGTGTTTTGTATTATAATTTCCTTAGTGATTAATACATTGTATTGGTAATAAAATGGCAAAGGACTTTGTGGAATAAAATTCTAATGTCAGAAGCTGATTAAACAAAATTTTATTTCTAACCTTTCTGAGCAATTTCTATGTTCTTGAGGTATCAGCAATTTTGGTAATTGCTTTGAAATATTCTGTATGTACACTATTATACTCTAATAGATAGAAAGCAAATACATTTTTTTTCTGATTGAATATTTACAGTAAGAGAAAGGTTTGAACAAATGTTGACTGAGCAGTTTGCCTCTGACAATGTCAGCTCACCCACAGCTTTATATTTTGATAATAGGCTAAATTCCATGTATATTGTCTCAAAGTGATAATGAAAATTTAGTAGTATTTATTAAAAGTTTTTATATGATGAAATCATACTATTTTTCTAGACTGAAATTCACTTGATTTATCATGTCCTATCACTAAAAAGGAATCATCTCAGTAAACCAGAGTCCCTTCACCAGTTATGACAGTAAACAAAAGAAGGCATAAAAATCTCAGAATATAAAATAACTTCTAGCCTTGATAAGAGTAATAGTACTGCAAATGGATTTTAGAGATCACCTTTGTCAACAGCCTCTTATTACCAACTAGGAAATTGAGATAGTGAGGTCAAAGAGTTCATTAGCAAGATCAAACAGAATCCATGCTCTGAAGTGTCTCTTTAATTTCAATATGTCCTTTGCCTGTACTGTTTCTCCTCCCCTGCCATCCCAGTTCACCCTCACTCTGCCTGGTGAGTTCCTTTTCATCATCTAACATTCAAACACAATGTCACATTTTGAGGGAGAGGGATATTCCCCATATCAAGTCTTTGCCCACTTATTGCTACCATTGCATTTGTTCTTGCCAAGGAACTAAATGCTTTTAATTTTAATATAAAAACATGTAAGTCTATTGCAATTAATTGTTGAAGTTTGTTTCTATTTGCAAGTTCTGTTTGGATAGGAACACTATCTTATTTCTAGCTGAATTCCATGCCTAACTGAGCTTCAGGTACAGAGAAGACAAACAAGAAATGCTCACTGGCTAACTGAAAAAGGAGCCCAAGTTACCAAGTTGAATATAAAATTCTGTATTATATTGTTTGAGATCTTTCAGCTGCATGACCTCAAAAACAGTATAGACACTCTGAGGTGGTGCTTAGATTCTATCACGTTCTAACATTCTTGTTCTTTAACTTACGGAGATACACAAAACTAATTCTTCCATGATTTCAAAGAAAGGCAGTTTTCTTGGCAATAACTGGGAATAAGCAGAATCCAAGTAGAAGGAAAGTCAAATCTCATTAATGTCTTCTAGACAGATATGTGAAGTAGAAAGAAGATGTAAAATAAGTGCAGCAATATTAAAATCATTGACAGAGACTTAGGATGCTATACCTTTTGTAAAGAAATGGTCAGTATGGTAAAATTATTATGCATTAAGAAATAATGTAGTATCCAGGAAAAAAAGTCTGAAATTTATCACCCAAGGAATAATTTCCATTATGTATACTTTCCAATACTGTTAACAATATCTTCTGTTTTCCTGTGGGATATCATCTTGGATATCACTTCAAAACACCTACTTTTGCCAAGGACTATCCATGAAATCTTCCCAGTTGGCTAAACTTACCGGTATTCATTCATCTATCTGTCACTCCCTCTGCCTCAACACTTAATGGCTTGGATAGATTGATTTTTAGTTAGATGGGAAATGTTTATCGAATTCCCATTATTGATGGTATGGTTCTTGTATTTCTGCATGTATTCTGAACAATAACATTGCCAACTTCTGTTCTGAGCTACCTTTTTGAGATTTTTATACAGCAACCAATATTTAAAGATGATTTTCTCACTCAGGATGTGTTGAAAAAAAAAAAAAGGCTCCCTCCAAGAGAAAGTTTGTGTAGGTCTGAATAAAGCTCTTTAAATGGTGCGGTTCCCTGAAATCAGAGATTCTGAAGTGTGATCCTGATCCAATGCATGTGCACAACTTGTCTAGGTAGTTCCACATTATCTCCATGATATTGGTTAGGGGGAAAGAGCAAGGGAACTGATGCATTTTTAAAGCACATGGGGCCTGCTCTGCTTTGTGTACTAAAATCCATTGTCTCTGACCCAGAAATCTCATGTCTTATGCCAGTGTATATGACATCAAGTCAAACTATCTTGTTATCTTTCAAGCAGGGTAAAATTTTCAGCCCTTCACAGTTATTGACAATTATATG
Source organism: Glaucomys volans (assembly GCA_020662805.1). Lineage (NCBI taxonomy): Eukaryota > Metazoa > Chordata > Mammalia > Rodentia > Sciuridae > Glaucomys > Glaucomys volans. The sequence goes on from JAJEJO010003135.1 coordinate 15,311, forward strand.
CTCAACATGATTCCAGCTATAATAAATACAATGATGAGTGACCCACAGGCCCCTGCCACAATGGAGTTTGTATTTTATAGAAGGAGACAAAAGGAATATGGAAATAATAAAGCTAATGATTGTCACATTTCTATGTAAGTGTTATAATTGAAATCAACAGGAATATGTGTGAGAGAATAATTGCAGACATAAAATGTGGGATAGTGAGGAAAACATATCTCTGAATAAGTGTTATTTAAACTGGGTCATAAATTTCAAGAAAGTGCTTTCACTCTGAAATATGAGAAAGGAGTGCCAGGTGTACAAAATATGGAAATCAAAAGTTCTGAATTAAAAAATAAATGCAATAAAACTTGAATGTCAGAAGACTAATATAGCTAGAATAAAAAGATAATAAGGATAGAAGTGTTTGGAAATTATGTAGGGAATATTGATAGGGGTCATAGCAGAAATAAGTTCTTGAAGAATCAGGTAAAGAATTTGAGTTTCCTAAATAAAACTGTATTTTTATTTAACGGGAAGAAAGTCACTAGCCATGGAAAATAATGGTATTTGATTTCTCTTTCAAAAAGACTCTGGTTCTAGTAAAATGATTTGAAGAGGCTAAGTAGAAGCAGAGGTGTAGGGTAGAACCAATAGAATTTTGGAGTAGGGTAATGGCAAAAGAAATGTAAAGGATTTAAACAGAATAAAAACATATTTGGAGCTAGAATTCACTGAATTCAATTATTATAGACAAAAACAACTGATTTCATTCATTTTTTTCCTTCCTTCCCTTAGTATGTATTGACTACCATATAAATGCCAAGTACAGTTTAAAGCCTTGGAGATACATGAGTAGATGAAGTCAAGTCCTGCCCTCAGTTTGTGTTCCAATGGAAAGTAGGAAAAAAAGGAGAAAAAGTATGCATTCTAGGGAATAAGAATTAATAGAGAAAAATCAGATAGAAGATGAAGAGGGTGTTACTTAGGTTGTATGGTGAGGAATGGTTTTGCTAAGGAAGTTACAGTTGAGAAGAGACCTGCGTAATGTGAACAAGTGAGCTAGGTAGATATTGGCATGATATTTAGGTCCAGAAAATGTTTCAGAGGAGAGGAGCAAATATAAAATTCTTAGAGTAACAAGAGACCCACATATTATGGTTTCATTTAAATTAGTGTAGTCTCTAATTCAGGCTCTAATTCCTGATTGAAGTTTTCCTTTCCCTTCTCTCAAAGCTTTAAATAAATAATTGAATAAATATAGTCCTGTCTGCCTTGTTAATTTTTTTGTCCCTCTTACCAGGTCGTGGTGTGGTAGAGCTTTGACTCTTAACGTTCAGCAGTTCCCAAATTAACATCTCTTTCTCTAACAAAAGCAGTGTTTTTGATTTGTTTGGTTTTAAAAGAAATGGTCTCAGAGTATACCTTTTGATTAAACTTAGACTTATGAATAATTTATTTTTATGACCTCTGTCTACCATCCTGTGAGCTGCCTGCTTTCCTTGATATTTGAAGGAATTCTTGTTCTTATGAATCTCTGCCACCTGCATACAAACTTGCCTTTATCTGCCCATCCTAAAAATTGAAAACCCCATTTATCTCCAGCATGCATTCAAATATTGCCCCATCTTGCCTGATACCCTCATAGTAGAGCTATCAAAAGAGGTACCTGTGGTGGCTCCTTCAGTCTTGTTTGGTCTTTATGCAATTGTTTATTTGTCTTTCTCTTTTTTCCTAAAGAGTATTGGGAGCAGTATATCCATGTTACTACTCTTTGAAAAGAAGCAATTTGACAATAAGATGTGTGTGATTTTTTAAGTTAATTAAAATTATTTTAAACTGTAAATATAAAACCATGATAAATATACATTTTTGGGAGATACATTGTGATGCTTTCATACATGTTTACATTATATAATGTTTAAATCAGGGTAAGCATATCTATCTCCTCTAACACTTATCATTTATGGTTAAGGTGAAAGATATGTTTTATCACTGCATAATTTCTGCTCTTTTAATAATAAAGGCTAACCACAAAGTACTGAGCAAAATCCTGACATTGTATCTTTTATATACTTACTCATCCAATTCTTACATCTCTGTGAAGACAACACTATCACTACCACCCATACATTATAAATGAGGAAATTGGAGAGCTATGTTACTTGTTCAAGGTCAAAAAAACTAGTAAAGGGGAAAACTGATTCATGTGTTGATGATCTAGCTTCACAGACTGCCTTTTTACTAAAGCTTACCTTCTCTTTTCTTTGGGATCATTCTAATTCTATAGTTTTTGTTTTTAACCTTTAAAACTGGATGCTTCACTTATAAATTTAGCATTTGATTTTTTTTCCCCCTAAAGACTATTTATTCCCAACAGAGTTTCACTCATTTATATTCCACAAATTTAGATAGGTGATAGCTGAAAAAGTCAGCTCTCTTTTCTAACATCTATTTTGATTTTTTCTTTGACCTATCAGTTTTTTAGACTTTTTCCCTAAAACTCTAAACTTATGGAAGTTTGCTGATGATCTTGTTTATGGCTAATTTTCTAACTTAATGGAACTGTTGTCAGACAATGCTGTCTATACCATACTTATCTTTTAAATTTGGTTGTGGATTCCTTTATTGCACAGAATGAGGTTAATTTTTACAAATATATATATGTAACCGAAAACTTTATTACTCTCTACTGTTGGATGTTACGTCTTTCATAGTTTTGTTATATATTGTTTATTTTTCTTTTGGTAAAATCTCCAATTTTTTTCAGGTTTTTAAAAAAGCTTTTTTATTTTTAAGTTTATATGTGAATTACAGGAAAAACAAAAACAGAAGTAAAGAAGAAAGTCATCCAATGACAAGCAGCTTAGTTGGACGTGTCCCTCCAGGTTGTGTGTATACATACACAATGTCCCATTTTTTGTGATTGTGATCATAGTATGTATCATGCTTTTCCACACATCAGGAATATTTGCCAATTAAAACTCCCAAAGCTTCATGAGTATTTTTGATAGCCAAGAATACACTATACCAACTCAATATGTTACATAAAATTGTAATCCTTTCTTGGGGACAAAAATTTCACTGAATACAGAAATGGCAACAGGCCTCTAGATAAGCATATTGGCAGAGTTACAACTGAAATAAAGCATTCCTTTAATGCTCAATTTAAAATGAAATCTCCAATATTCTTAACTGATATTGATTACTAGGATAGTTAAGAAAAGGAGGGAATCCTTTCAAATTCAGGCATTTTCTATTTATTTTTATGGCTTTATAAACATATACTTTTAAAATTATTTTATGAAGTTCACACAAGTAAATAATTTTATATGATTTGGATGAACTTATGAAGTACTCACAAGTAAGTAATTTATATGCTTTAGACGAATTATACTGCTTATCATGTAGTTAACACTTTTCTCTACAGTAATACTTTACCCATTTAGACACTATTTTGTCTAATTGTGATAAAATTATATAAATTTTCATTTGATTATTATTTTCTATTTATTCATTTTTGTTTTCAACATTTGTTTACTGCTGATTCAGAATGTTGATATATAAAGCCTCAATAGGTGAATTTTGTTATTAAATAGAAAAATATTGTTTAATTTGAAAATTCACTCCAATAAGATACATTGTTTTCTCTGGTGGCTTGTTTTAACTTCGTATGTTTTTATTTATCCCAATGTTTTCATTTCCTCTTATGTTTTGACTTCACTTGGATTAATTTTGCTGATTCTTTACTTCCTGCAGTTTTTAACGAGCTGTGAGCTTCACTTCTATGTTATCTTAATTTACAAGTAATTACATGTGTAAATTTACATACCAATGTTAAAATTCACCAGTATACTTACTTATCTCCCAGATAGTATAAGAACTTCAGAAAGCCTTCATATTAATAACTTTTCATGATTTATATGGTATTGTAGAAGAATATTTACTTCCTTCATACTTTTTTAATTACACAGGACATTGTAATTATTATGGTTGCAGATGTGTTAACTTATGTACCACCTTCTCTCTTTGCAAATCAAAATTTCCATTTTATCACTTTCATCCTACTAAATGAATTCTTTAAGAATTCTTTTTAAAGGGGGGTATCCTAGTGATAAACTATGAAGCATGCCTTCCTTGAAATGTTCTTTTGGGATTTTTGTTTAGTGTTATAGTATTCAATTTTCTGTTCAAATGTTAATAAATCAGAAAGGTTTTTGCTGACCCCCACACTTACTCTCTATGCTATGGAATTTTATCATGTCATTTCTTCCCATCTGATATGTATTTATTTGTGTATATTCTCTCCCTCCCCATCCCTACTAGAAACTAAATTCCAAAAGGGGAGAAACAATTTATTTTGTTTACCACTGCCCTCATGCATGAATCCAATGTCTGACTGGTGATAAGTTCTCAATAATATTTGTCATAAGACTAAATGTTTAATTAATCAATGGGATAGGATGATAATAACATTTTTCCTGAGTATAGAGATCTTTTCTGCTTAGGTAACATAATGCTCATATTTTATATACTTTCTTATTGAAACCATGATTACATTTATTCACATGCTAAAAACTCTTTATATTCTATTACAGTTTATAGTTGAATATTTTCTCCAATCTTTTCATAAAACTTGGCACATCTACAAAATAATTTCCCTTAACGTTATTTCTAAACAAAACTATTTTTCCAGATTAAATGAAATAATAGGCATTTTAAATAAACCTTCTGATACCTGAAGAGGCAACCCTTCCTGCTGAGGCTTCCCCTCATGTGGTACATTCGCAGATCTTCATTTCTACATTACTAGTGTCATTATGATTATTATTAAGCTGGCCATTTCTGGATGAGGAAACTGCAATGGTCCTCCTGATATCTAATGGGTTTGTCATTTTGATAGTTCTGCCATTCATTGGTTCTATTATTTTCCTCATTAAAACCCTAATAATTGATAAACAATGAATGTCAGCAGAGTCCATTGCACATCCACTTCCTTCAGGGAGCTTCCTCCATGAACTTCCCTGTGGATTAAGACAACCTGCAACACTCACCTAACTCATGGTCTCCCATAGGTGCAGCCTGATGCCTGGTGAAGTGGCATGAACATGTTGTTCTGCTACTCGAGAAACTGAGGCAGGAAGGTCACTCAAACCAAGAGTCTTGAAGCCAGCCTGGGCAAGAGTGAATTCCATCTGAAAAGAAAAGAAGAGAAGAGAAGAGAAAGAAGAGAAGAGAAGAGAAGAGAAAAGAGAAGAGAAGAGAAGAGAAGAGAAGAGAAGAGAAGAGAAGAGATCATACCACAGATATTTAACTATACACTAATCTAGAAACAAAAAATACAGTTAACTGGTTAAATGGGAACATATGCAGATAAATATTTGCAGCTTAATTCTGCGCTGTGGGAAGATCTTCTAAGTCTATTGAAATGAAGAATATTAGGTATATAATTATAAAGGAATAAAATAATTTTAAATTAGCTCAAGAATTATGTTTATCAGTAACAATATTTCTCCTGAGATTTTTGGATTTGAAAGGAAACTAAAATTTTGAACACACCATACAGCAAGAGAACATGTACATATATAACTAACTATACAACCAATGGGATTCTATATCATGTGTAACCAGAAGAATGAGAAATTATACTCCACCATATATGATATATCAAAGTGCATTCTACTGTGATGTATAACTAATTAAAATAAATTTAAAAAATTTTAAACAAACTATATTCATGATAATAAAAATATTTTCTGTCATTGGAATAAAGCATACCAAATTATATTACCATGTATTCATATAAGAAATACTTCTTAATATTTAAAATTTAGGAAGGGAATAATCTCAAAATAAAAGACATTCATCTAAATTGAATATATCTAACTTTGTGAAAACAACTAATTTATTTTCATTTGGGCTTTCTCTTTGTTCAGAGAAAATTTCAAAACAGAATATAGGGAGTCACACATGAGCAACTGGAAAACAGAAATAAAAAGTATCTAATTCAGCTTTTTTCCTCTGGCTTAGCAATTCCCAAACACTTCTTTCAAACACAGTGTAAATGTTCTGATGAGATCTATTAATAATCAATAAACAATGATGGTTTTTTGATGTTTTTATTATTGCCGGATTTTAAGAATTTTCTTCTTATTTCTCCAAAGAAATATTCATATATTAATTAAGAAACCATGGACAAATTTTTAAAATGAAGAAAGAAGATGGTAGAAGAGGAAGGAGCTAATAGAGAAAGACTTAAATAGGCATTTGGCACCACCAAATAAGCAAGTAATACAGATTTATGATAGAAGCTTGATTATTCTTCCGTAAACAAACTGAAAAGCATTCTGATTCATGATACATTTCCCCTTTAGTTTTCCTATATTGAGTGTTTATTTCTTTAATTCTTCAATGTGAATCATAACATGGTTGAATAAGCACAATAAAATTGAGAACACAACTAAGTATTTTACTTGGTTTAAAGATTAAACCCAAAAAATTATTCATAGCTGTTTGTTTCTTTTGTCAAGTTTCTTTCCATTCTATGTTGATCAAGCTGTCTCTGAATCAGAATTAACCCAACTCTGCCCCCAGCCACACAAAGATCTGAACCATGGACTCAGTTCAACTAACACATCTCATTACTCTTTACAAAAACTACATTTTATGCAAGTGTAAATAGCACAAGAGAAAGACTCTGCAAGTGTCTATAAAATGAAGTTAAATTTTTTTAAAAAATGTATTTTAATTGTTGATGAACTTTTATTTATTTATTTATATGCGATGCTGAGAATCAAACCCCGCCTTACAAATCCAAGGCAAGTGCTCCACCACTGAACCACAGTTAAAGATGTATTTTCAATATTCTAATTGAAATAACTAATTGATAACTATGGATCAATCTACATAATTTTGTATTAAATGTGATATACCAAGGTTTTGAGTATCATCTGCATTCCCAGTGAAATAAAGTAGACTGGATAACTAAACAAAAAGATTTCTGCTTAGATGCCTTCCCAAACATAGTATTTAAAAAGACTTAGCAGTTTATTTTTTAATTTTGTATATTAGTAAAAATTTTTGAAGCAAAATGAGCTCTATTTGTAGACATTATGCTAATTTAAGTTAATCTCCAGTTCTTGGAGAGATAGGAAGTGTACAACAATGAAATGAAATCATTATGATAGTCAGCATTTTTCAGCCTTATTTACAGAAATAAGAAACAGTTTGCAAGTACATTTTATAAAAAGTGAGGGAGGGTAAGAGGAAGTACTGGGGACTGAATTAGAGCAAATTATATCTGATGCTTTTATAATTATGAAAATGAGCCCTAACATTATGTACAATTAAAAATAGCTACTAAAATACAAAAAAATCATTCATTTATTTAAAAAAAACTATTTCAATCACCTACCCTATATTAAAATACTACACTATTGAAAATACTTAAGAAGGACTGGGGGCAGAGCTCAGTGGTAGAGGGCTTGCCTACCTTCCACAAGCCGCTGACTTGGATTACCAGTACCAAATAAAGGGGAAAAAAAAAAAAAAAACATTGAAAACATGTCAATAGAGAAAATAAAGTTCTATTTTAATAAACTTGAAAGTCATCTGAACCACTTAATGTATCAGGAAAATTTTTTCTGTCCTTTCTAAAATAATAGACCTACATAAAAGAATCTATATATTTATAGGTATGCAAAATGAATTCTTAATGTTTTTTAGTGTATCTAGTATGGTATTCATTAAATATGAGGCATATCTGAAAGATTGCTGAAATTACTAAATAAATGTATTTTGGGATATGTACTTGGATGGGTCATTTGAAGATGTAGTGTGAGAATAAATGACAAGAAAAACCACTGTTGAAGCTTACTGAAATAAAAGATCATATTATGCTATTGATTCAGATTAAGTTTTAAAATAACATATAATTAAAAAATATCAAAAAATTAGATTTAGTGATTAGATATGAATAGATATATGGTTTGGAATCTACCAAAAAAAATATAAAACCCTCTTGATGACTTCCAAATGGCATACAAATAAATATAATGGCTCTTCTGGAATAGGATTAAAGTAGTAATCTGAATTCTAATGTATGAGATTAATTCAACACCTCAAGCAAGACAGTGAAAACATGTTCTTTGAAGTGGTACTAATAAGCCATTTGCTTCAATTATCCACTCCACTGCGTAGAACCAAATTATAAGATTTTTAGCTTAGCTTCAGCACATAAATTCTGATACAGACTTAGAAATAACAACAAAAATTAAAAAAAAAAACAGTCTTCAACATGATTCATCAGTTTCCATGTACAGTCATAAGATCACAGGCTCTAGGTAAGTGGAGCACTGAAGTATCAAGATATATGCAATTTAAAAATACTATTTAAAAGTGCTACATGTCATTACTTATCAGTTATTTCTTAGATAACTCTTTCATAATATTTCAAGCAACAGTTAATTCATTATCCAAATCAGATGGGTTTCCAGAATTGTCAACACAATGGTCTTCACCTTTACTTATTCAGCGTCCAAGACAGGGCATCTTGGAACTCCGGAAAAATCAACTCTCCCATTCACCTTCTATTTACTATGAATTATGTGTACTAAGTCCTTTCTTAAAAGTATTCTGGGATTTTATTACATAAATTGAATATGGGTAAATGTTGTTCAATATCGTTTTACTAGATAATAATCATTTATAGTTATAATTGAAAAATAAGCATCACTTACTTTTGTGTGTCATATGTGCTATAGTTTGGGTCTTACAGGTCCCCCAAAAGCCCATGTGCTAAAGGCTTAGTTCCCAGATTGCCTCTATTGGGAGGTGATAGAAACTTTAAGAGGTGGGCCCTAGTGTTCCACTGGTCTTCCAGTCACTGAAGAGATGCCCTCAAACAGGATATTGGGACCCCCCAGCACTACCTATTGCTTGTTGTGTGTGTGTCCTCATAAAGAGGGAAATAGTTTGCTCTGTCACATGTTCTCTTCCATGATGTGTTGCCTTGGCCACAGTTCTAAAAACAACAGTGCCACTCAGTCATGGACTGGAACCTCCAAAACTGTGACACAAAATAAAAATTTTCCTTATGAGTTGATTTTCTCAGGTATTGGTTACAGTGAGAAAAGTGATTGATATATAATACTACAGTATTGAATAATATAATATTCATAAACATGGTTAGTTGAACTCTTATTGTTCCTTCTATACTTATTCTTTCTATTGTGATACTTGGATCCACAGAGATCTGTAAACATTTTTCTGGGAGGAAAAGATATTTTCTACACTGCATATATCTATAATTTGTATTTTATTTCCTATGACAACATTTTATTTTTTTCCTGACAATTCATATGATTTTTATATCTCAGTATGACATACAATTTTCTGACTTGCCAGTTCAACTTCTTACAGTTTATTATATTGCAAATGTGTTTTTATCGTCCCAAAGATAACAACATCCAAGAGGAAATAGGTGTTGTTAAAACTGACTAGCAACTTTATATAAACTGTACTTGGCAGTTTCCAGAGCCTCATTCAAGGCCAAGAACTATCATTGAATTTCAGAGGCCCTGGTCATGCTTCAGATACCATAGCAGGAGTGCTATAAGAAATGCAGTTAAATAAAGATCAGATTTAAAGAAAAGCCAATATGTGCTGTGATTTAAATATTTAAGTTTTCTCATTCTTTTCAGAATAAGACAAAACTGAAAGCTTTAAGCATAAGAATTTCTGTAACATATTCTTAAAATAACTGACGACAAAAGAATTATTGAAATATTTATATAAACATATACCTATCTCTACTATATAATGACTGTCATTAAAGTGTAAAACGTATTCAAATCTTAAGAAGAGACAGTTGTGGTCTTGCATGCCTAAAGTTCCTGCTGCTCTTGGGAAGCAGAGGCAGGAGAATGTCAGGTTTGAGGCCAGACTGGGTAACATAGCCAAACACAATCACAAAAACAAGATGCAGAGACGTACACAGTTATGTTGCTAATTTGAAGAATAAGAATAGTAATACTTCACTTTTTGTGTTGACTGACTGTATTGAAATAGTTGTAAAGTCTAATAAAATCTAAAGTGGAATTTTTGCAAGTTGTTTTTAACCTTACAGAGATTAAGAACCAAGCAGGACCAGAATACAATTTCTGAAATAGTAATTATTACTTACACCATTTAGGATTTCTGTTTTTTTTTTATAGGTATAACTTCCATACATTTGACTACTCATATGATTATTCCATGATTTACAAATTATTTCCTCATTTACAGTTATTTTATACGCATTGACTTTGAAAGTATATTTGTTGGCTTTCTAGTATTCATATCACCTTCATTGCAAATCCTAGGTATACATGATATTTAATTAATATTGGTAACAATGTAACATGTTCAGTAGGATTAATTCATTTTGGAACCAAAAAGATAGACCCTTGGAATATATGCCCCTCAACAACATTCAACTCAAGAAGTAGGACCGTGTGGCCGCAGTAGGCTAGTACCAGCAGCTTGGCTTGTATCTCCTGCTCTTGGAATCCACAGATTTTGCAGACTATGAATTATCCATAACTTAGTACTTCAGTTAACAAACTTCTATTGTTTTTCAGAAGATATTTCATTCAATAAGCTATGGAGACATTTCAAACTGATAAAGATACAGGTAAAGAAAATGTACTTTAAGTAGTTATATAAATGTGTCAGCCTTTAATAGACACTACTTTGAATTTTACTTTGTCTTTATAATAGTACATTCACAGTAGAGAACTCTCATTATTTTAAATTTTCATGCTGATTTTAGTCAAAATGTTATTCACATAATTGAATTATATGTGTACATTATAAAATATGAAGTTTCCATGGAAATAAAATTTAATTTAAAGATAACAGTTCCCTAAGTGATTAGGGTTGTATGTCGCTATTTAAACATCATGTTTAAATCATGTACTTCCTGATAAGATACAATGATAATGACATAATATTGCTGTAATGGTCTTGCCCCAAATGCATAACCTAAATCTAATAAAAAAAAATCAGACAAACACAAATTAATAGACTTTTGAAATTAGTAGACTTTTTCTGATTAATATTTTTCCAAAAGCTCAAGGTTATGAAGGATAGGAAAAATTGAAAAATGATCACAGATTGGAGGATATTAACATATGACAACCAAATGCAACATGGTGTCATGAATCTAATACTAGAATGAAAAAAGGAATATTGTTAGAAAAATTAGTGAACTCAGAAAAAATTCCAAATTACTTAATATAATTTTATCAGCATTGATTCCATAAGCACTCATTAAAACAAATACATGCACTATGATTATGGAAGGTGTTCACTTTGGGTAATACCAGGAAAAGGATACATGGAATCTCTGTAGTATCCATGCAACTCTTCTGAAAATACAAAACTATTTCAAAGTAAAAATATTTTTAAAGAAATCTTTTTTTCTGTGCACAGGTATCATAATATAGAGCTCTCTAAATGTATCAAATATAATTTTTTCATTTAAAACTATAACTGACAATTGCTTGTAAAACGTATAATTCCTATCCATGGCATGTGTGTGATTGTCTCAGACAATCATTTCCTGATGGTTATAATGCCTATGGGTACAAATGTCAACTGTAGTTCCTCTGATATATTTCTGATTGGTTTGAGTACAATTAGAGAAGTCATAGAATTTCAGCTTTATTATAGTTATGACTAGGTTATAGCTAATTTTTCTAAAATTATTTTATCCAAGAAATTAAGCGACTGCCATTGAAATATTCACTACCTAGAACTATGGCCCAAGTTAGAAATAGACATATGCAAACACTGAAGGAAAAAGAGCATAAAGTATGAAAGAATGATTCATCTAATTTGTTTCGTTTCATCAAATTGAAGAGCATCCAAACAGATGAAGCAGTTGGATGTTAGTACATTTTTAAAAAACATTGCAATGAATTTCTTTGCTCAGCAGAGCTATGAAAAAAATCTGTAATCTCAATTCTGAAAATGTATAACGCAGCATCATTTGGTATGAAACATGTTCAAATTAATTGATCCTGATACCCACATCTTGAAATCCCAAAGTAATAATAGTAATTTAACAATATAAGTTTTGCTCAAGTAGTTGGAAGAATCTTTCTTGTAATTTAAAAATATAGAAATAGCTTACATATACAGAGAATTGGTTGAGTAAGATATCTATAGACATTATGAAATAACATATAAACATTAAAATAAACTCATACAAACATCAAGTTTCAACTGTTTAAAATTACAAAGTAAACGTTAAAGCAAAAATGAAGAATAGAGGGCAGTTTTGCTACTGCTTTGATGGATATAAAACTGAACTCAGAATTAATTCAGAATTAATTCATTCATTTAATTTTGAACTCAGCTTGAATGCTTTCAATGTTAAGCCCACAAATAAAATTTTTAAGTGCTTTAATTTTAAATATTTTTCACAAAAATGCTGTTTTGGCATGTACAAAATAAATATTTATTTTTATTTTTTTATATAGAGCCTTAAGAAAAATAATTTCCCTATGTCATTCACAAATATTGAGTAAATATGCTTATTTACTTTATAAGAAAAATAGTTTAATAGAATAAAAAATGGAAAAATTCTGGTTTAGATTTCTGCATACATGAACCAATCTGATTTATTTTTAAATCTTTTCTCTTAAATTATATATATTTTTTCTATTTGGGTCCTGGCGGAGTGCATATTGTTTAATTTCAATTCACTCTCAAGATAAATCATTTTACTTGGTTCTGTGTTATTACCTATAGATCAACCTTACTTTGGGGGATTTTATGTGAGAAACTCTGGGTAAGGTGAAGATAATTTGTTACCATGGAATCACAAAAGTAAAAATAGCACCCGGTGAGTTGGTGCACTTAGCCATCATCTCAAAGAGAAATATTTCAAGCAAAGTAGCATTACAGTCAGGGATTTCATCTCATTGTTTAAATCCCATTAGTTTGGAAGATAGCTGTGCTTCTCCAATTGCAATGCAGCTAAAAGTTTAGATAAAATGAAATACAGAACTGCTGCTAATATACATGACATTGCAACCTAAGAAATTTCAGTAATGATGTAATTAAGAAGACATCTACCCTCATACAAAATGGATATAATAAATTTGACATTCAATAATTGTTGGAAAAAATATTCATGAAAATTGTTATTGCTCAAATATTTAAATTTAATTTAATTTTAATTTTTTGTTTTTCTGCAGTGCTGGGGATTGAACCCATGGTCTTGTGCTTGTGAGGCAAGCACTCTACCAACTGAGCTATATCCCCAACCCTAAATTTAATATTGAAATTGCCCACTAGCTGCAAAATTTTTATTTACTTTTCCATAAGAATGATATTCTGTTATGTAATTTTATTTGTGTTTTGGGGAGATTGCCAGATCCCAGAAGTTTTTAATAGTTAACTTAAATATGTAACATAAAGACAACATCATAAGAACTTGTAATACAGTTTTGAAGTTAAGATGCCATTAATCTTGGAACCTATTCACTGTTGTCCAATAGATAATAAAATGATTAAGGCTTTTATGTTAACTGTCAACTTACATCTCTCAGGAAAAATGGAAAAAATAATTATCAAAAAGATATAAAATAACGTGTGAAAAAATTATTTTCAAACATAAATATCATTTACTTAAATAAAAAGAAAAGCAAAGAATGGTTTTTCTGGGTACTTTTCATCAAAATTTTCTCTCTGTATAATCCCTAAATTTTTCAAATCCTACATATATTTTGTTTTCAAATTTTATCTGTTCCACTCATAAAAGTGTCTGTATTTATTTTTTTAAATGTCAGAGCTATAAATTTGAAGTTATTCCTGAGGGAAAAAAATTCCTGAGGAGTTTCCCAATTGTGTACCTAAAAAATGTTAACAATTTTAAATATTTAGAAAAGTTGGAGACTTCTAATTAATTAAGTAAAAAAAAATCCTAGTTTAAAAATATTTTTATTAACAGGCATTGATTATACATAATTGGTTGTGATAGTTTAACTGACACATGCACTGATTAAATCCAACCTCCCTTTATTCACCCTCATCCCCCACACCTTTCCAACCTTTACCAATCACTATTCTACATTCAGGTTGATGTTCTCAGATTTCATACATGAGTGAAAACATGCTGTACTTGTCTTCTTTGTCTCACTTCTTTCACTAACACAGTGTCTTCCAATTCCATCCATTTTGCTAGGATGGATGGAATTTAACAGGGTTTTATTCTTCATGTCTGAATAATATGTGATTTTGCATATGTACTGCATTTTCTTCATCCATTCACAAACTGATGAACACGTAAGTTGACTACTGTAAAGACTGCCACAATAAGCATAGCGTGCAAGTATCTCTTTGGCATGATAATTTCATTTCCTTTGAATATATATCCAGAAGTGGAATAGATGAATCATACAGCAGATCTAATGTTTAGGGGCTTTTTTGTTTTTGCTTTTTTGGTGGAATACCAATGACATTCTTCACAGAACTAGGAAAAACAATACTAAAATTTACATGGAAGCACAGGACCCCAAATAGCCAAACCAATCTTGAACAAAAAGAACAGAGCTTGGAGACATCACAATACCTGTTTTCAGAGAATTCACAACTGATGCTAAGTCAGAGAAAACAAAAAGGAGTCTTTCCCTGACACACACATAAATTTCTTCTCCAACCTCTCCACTCCTGATAATTCTGTTTGCAAATGCTTTGAGATATAGCTCAGGGGGGGGGGTTAAAATATGATTCACTTAATTATCAAAGATTATCATATGTTCATAAACTCTCCAGTTAATGTTCTGCCTTGATTTATCTCTTTTTTTACACTATACTTTGTTTTGTAGATGTTGTACAGAACTTGTCAAATTTTATGTCATTCTCTAGTTGGAGCTTAAATGAAGTTTTCTTTGAAAGGTACATATGAAATTCTGCTAACAAGATTTCCCTAACATAAAATTCAGTGTCTGTAAGTCTCTATAACCACTTGAGCTAAATTGTTCTGGATTTTGTTTTGTTTTGTTTTATATGATTGTACACATAACTACACATGCACAGGAGTAGCCGGCATTATTAACAAGACACATAATATGAGCACAGGTAAAATGGCTCACTTCCAGGAAACCTTCCAGTTATAAGAAATATACATTAATTAATCTACAAACTATAAACCTAAGTGTTACATTACTATGATTGTGGACAAAAGAGTGGAAAATTAGTTTACAGGAAGTTCTTGCTTACATGAAATAAAAGAGCTTTTCATATTTTGTAGTTTTTGAGAAACTACAAATTATAAAAAGGAAAATGCTTTGTTTTAATCTATTTTTTTCTTTTCCTTTGCATAGCTGGGGGTTTTTTACTCTAAATAATCTTGAAAATGGTTAATATTTCATATTAATTGTATTCTTGAAACCATTTGGGAGTCTCATTTAGATGTAATATTCAAGTACTTTCCAATAACACTCGATAATGAGTGTCCCAGAGCAGAAATCACTGAGCAGATTTTGAAAATTTCCTATTAGTTGAAAGTTTTTTATTAAATACATTAGATTTTCTTCTTTAGTCATTTACTATATACAAATATATATGTGTGTATGTATATATTTTTTAATATCACTAGGGGTTAAACATAGGGCATTGCCACTGGTTGGCAAGAGCTCTACCACTGAGCTACATTCTCAGACCTACTGAAATATTTTTAAATGCACTTATTTCTTTTCTTCCCAATTCTTTTTATTTTTTATTTTATTATTTTGAGTCATTGTACACAAATGGGTTACAACAATTGTTTCTCTGGTTGTACATGAAGTAGAGTCACACCATTTGCATAATCATACATGTACATAAGGTAATGATGCTTGTCTCATTCTATTATTTTTCCTTCCCCCCATCCCTCCACACCCCTCATTTTCCTCTATACAATCCATCCTTTCTCCATTCTTGCCTCCCTCCCAACCCCCATTATGTATCATCATCCACTTATCAGAGAAACATTCAGCCTTTGGTTTTTTGGGCTTGGCTTATTTCACTTAGCATGATATTCTCCAACTCCATTCATTTACCTGCAAATGCCATAATTTTATTCTTCTTTATGACTGAGTAATGTTCCATTGTGTATATATATCACAGTTTCTTTAGTCATTCATCTATTGATGGGCATCTATGTTGGTTCCACAATTTAGTATTGTGAATTGAGCTACTATAAACACTGATGTAGCTGCATCACTCTAGCATGCTGATTTTAAGTCCTTTGGGTATAGGCTGAGGAGTGGGATAGCTGGGTCACGTGGTGGTTCCATTCCAAATTTTCTAAGGAATCTTCATACTGCTTTCCAGAGTACCACCAATTTGCAATCCCATCAGCAACAGATGAATGTACCTTTTCCCCACAACTTCACGAACACCTATTGTTGCTTGTATTTTTGATAATAGACATTCTTATTACTTACACTTCCTTTCCTTATTACACAAACCAGAATTTTTAGTAATGTCATGAATAGAATTAGTAACAGTTTGTATCTGATCACAGGATGAATGTTTCCAGCCTTCTCAGTGTTAACTATGATCATTAGTGGAGATTATTTAGAAATAGACTCTAACAAATTAAGAATGTAATTTGCTATTTACTATGATGTTTTTCATATGCTATGGTTTGATCTGATGTGTCCCACAAAGGTTCATGTGTTGAAAGCTTGATTCTCAAGCAGTTGTGTTCAGAGTTGAGTTCTCAGCAAGGTGATTAGATCATGAGGGTTTTGTCATTGTCAGTAGATTAATCCACTGGTCAATTCATAATCTGATGACATTATGGGGAGGTGGTAGAAACTGTAGGAGGTAGGATCTAGTTAGAGAAAGTAGGTCACAAAAAGCATGCCCTTGAGTGGTATATCTTCTTAGACCCTGTCTGTCTGTGTCTGTGTCTGTGTCTGTATGTGTGTCTGTATGTGTGTCTCTCTCTCTTCTTCCTGAACACCATCAGATGGGCATCTCTGTTCCACAACACTGTGTTCTCCATGACTCTCTGCCTCAGTACAGGAGCATAGTAATGTAACCAGCTGATCATGTATTGAAATCTCTGAAACCATAAGCTAAAATAAATCTTTCTTTCTTTAAATTGTTTTTCTCAATTACGTTGTCAAAACAATGAAAAGATGACTAACACAGAAAGCATGTATGTATCAGAAAAATGTATCTACTAATAACATGTATCTTTTGTTCTTTGGCTTTATAGGAGTTAAAATTTTATCAACAAAGGAAAACCACTAGAAGTGATATCAAACAAGAAGGTTATTATATGAATTTTCTCTTAAATAATTGGGGTAGATAGATAAACTCTTTGCGTAATTCTCTTGATTAGGAGTCTGGTGCACCACAGGGCAGTACCTATATCATTAGTGTAGGCAGTTAGTAAGAAAGATGGACAGAAGTTAGAAAAGACGGAACAAACTAGAATCCATGAAGATAAGCTGTAACCCACAAAGATACAACTTAAACTCAAGTTAGTCTGTCATTAAATCTTAGTTTCCAAACACAATGATCTGAGTAAACTGCAGAAGATTTTGTCCTTTAAGCTGATCCAGTTGTCAGAGAAGAAGAAAATGGTGACGTAGGGGAGGTGGGAGGACCTGCTCCCACATACCAATAATGTGAGCTAGTTGACTGATGACATCCTACATGTGTTCCAATAATGCCTGACTATATTGACTGTCAAGCTTAAAAATGGCAGCTGTTTAATTGCTTGCCATCCAAACAATTGTACAGATTGCTCTTATAACAAATCCTAGGCAAACATCATGTAAGGAAAGTAATTTGGGGAAGCATAATTCCAGTAGCACTGTAGTGACATAGAAGAATCTAACTTGGCATCCAAATATACACTGTTATCAACATATAACTTCTAAATAAAAACAATAGCAGAAGCATGGTTCTGCATACTATGATACCTTTATAGCTAGTGCAACTGAAAATATTTTAGATGTAAACCTTGGTATCATCCTTAAGCATTTTTATCCTTAAAGTAGCAGATATCAGGGTAAAATGGGAGGAAGGGATGGGATGCAGAGTGAGATAGACACTTCATGTCCTGAAACCAAGTACTGCATTTAATTTTGTTGTGAGCAGCTGCTGCCTGCACTCAGTCAAACAAAACTAATGTTTTCCATTCTGCCTGAATTCTGTATCCTCATTGCTAACACCATATATTTTTAACATTGGGAACTTCTTGAATCAATCATGTTGTCTGTAGTCCAGTCCTGCAGGACTTGCTGCCTTATCATCATTGTAACATATCTCCCTCCTCCTACCTGAACAAAAATGAAAGAATATTTTCAGAAACTTGTCTCAATGCTAACTCTTACTGTTTGTCCTTTAAACATTCAATAATAGGTAAGGGAGTAAGGGGCCTTACCATCCTGCTTACTCACCACTGGATGACAGCATTTGCTAACAGCTTCAGATGGGAATTTTCATATCCCCTGTATCTTCTCAGAACATTCTCATCTTTTGCCTTCTAGAAAAACATGTCTCTGTCAACATTTCATCCTCATTGCCAAAATCTCAATAAACTAAATAACTTAAATCTTAAATTTTAACGTATTTGCGAACTAAAACACTATCACCTTTTGATGCATGCTAGAGAATACTGTATCAGGGAAAAAAATTGTTACTCACAGAAATAGAAACTGGAGTGTCATCATTAGTGCTGGTTGCTTGAGCCCCAATTATCTCAGCATGTAAAGAGGTGATGATGGATGCATATTCTTACAGGTTGTATTGTAGTTAAAAGAAACCCTAAGTTTAGAAAATCTAAATATTTATGATGACCAGTAGACCTGCCTGTTCTTTGTTCTGGAGAAAAACATCTTTATTATCCTAGATTGCAGTCAAGCCTTCCATTTTATCCAGAGGCAGACACAACATCTGTCTTCTATGGCTGTTTGCTCTGCAAACATCCTTCAAAGGAAGGAGAGTAACAAAACTAGTCAGTACCCTTGCTTTGTACACAAGTAGAACTGTAAGAAAACCATGGATAATTGGCCTCTAGAGATCAATTCAACTGCACTGAGACCATAGATACATATGGACAGGAAAAGACAATACAAGAGAGGAACAGGCCACAGGTAACTAGGCCACCTGGTTTAGCAACTCATGACTACAGCTATTGTAATTAAAGAGCCTATTAAGTTTACAATAATGTATTGTTAATACTGAAAATCCTTCTGCCTTCTGCATAGACCAAAAAGGTAAGTTGAAAGGGACTGTGGTAGTACTTGTCATACCTACATTTTCTAATTTCTTAGGGTAGCCCAAATTTCTGCCATCCCTACAGTAATGTGTACATTATGAATTTTACTTTAATATTCTTTGCAATTAAGAGGCAGTTTTAGTGCCTCCATTTGTCTTATGCTTACACCACATTTCTTGCTGCTCACAGATCAGGGGATCCATGTGACCACTCTGTAAATAACTAAGTCTATCCTTATCAGGCATTCTGAATTGAGTATATAATCACTGGGACCACTGTAGAAATGGCTCTTGTCAAAATTCCATTGATAGTTTTCATTAATTCCCTACAATGACTGTGGACCACAATAGTATTTTGGGTCCTCAGAAATGATCAATTCAGCAGGTCGTGGTGGCTTATTCCTGTAATCCCAGCGGCTTGGGAGGTGGGGGCAGGAGGATTGCAAGTTCAAAGCCAGCCTCAGCAACAGCAGGGCACTAAGCAACTCAGTGTGACCCTGTCTTTCTGTCTTTAAATAAAATGCAAAAAAGGGCTGGGGATGTGACTCAGTGGTTAAGTGCCCCGTGGTACAATCCCCTTACCAAAAAAAGAAAAAGAAAGAAAAAAAATGAAAGAAAGAAATTATCAATTCAAGTGATATATTCAGTATTACCCCCCAAATTATGGTTATTTCTCTTTGTCCAATGTATAGTCACTCAATACGTAGTCATACATCCCTTTGTAGAAGGATTGAAAGGTAATACTAGAAAGTATCTGGCTATATGGCAGGATCCTTCTTCAAGAGGTCTGAGCTCATCATTAATTTAAGGTGTTTTGGGGCTATGAGCTCACTGAAATCTGTAAATATCTGTGAGGATATAAGTCATTATGTGATAATTCAAGTCAAACTTCTGTTCACCAGACTTAGAGATATTCCAGTTATAGATACCAAAGATAAGCAATGCACTCATCTAAATCAGTTCTTGGGACATAATACTATGTAGCCAACACTCAAGATAGCTGAGGATCAGAATGCTCTGGTTACTGTTTTGTCTCTACTCCACAAGGAGCAGGCTTACCATATCTTTTTCATTACGTGCCAATCCATGTAATCTGCTTGTTAAGTCTATCTTATAGCCCTAAATTTATTTTTGTGTTCTATTTTTTCATGCATGCTTGCTTGCTATGTACAAAGAAAAAATAAATGTATGTGTATAGGTGCATGAACACACAGATATAGCTGATGAGCTTGTATTAAATAAATTAAGTATGTGCTATTATACTTAGAAAAGTACTTTCCATGTAGTGTAGCTTCTTAGATATTTTATTTTAAATCTCTGAAAAATTACTAGATGGCAAATATAAATCATTTCCCACAAAAATTGTGATGTGAAAACAGCTTAACATAGTCCTTAGACTGTTATGTATGCTTACATAAAGGACATATTGGCTGCCTCCTATAATTGAATCATAGGAAGGATAGGAGTATACTCAGGCTTTACTATGTTTCTAACTATAAACTATAATCCAAGACTTTGTCCCTACTGCTTGCTCTTATTTCTCTTGTTATGTTAGTTTAAGTTCCCCTGATTAGTTTTCTCACTGAGTCATTACTATAGTTATCAGCAGGTATTTTAGAATTCTATATTAGGACTTTATCATTGGAGAGGAAAATGTAAGCAGAACCACAGTGCAAAGTAATAAAATTGGTAGCCCACTCCTGGAATATGTATTGTCATAAAATTAAGATGAATATTCTTCCATTAATGTTTATACTATTTTGTAAAAGAGAAGTACTAGACAGACAAATAATTAATACCAATAAGAGGGACCTACTATTAAATTCTTTGAATTTCAGATACAACATCAAAAACATTTTAAGATTAAACAATTAAGGACATGAGTTATGCTTATGGAAACACACAGAAACTATAAACTGAATATTATGCATAGTGTATAAACATACACATTCCTATGCATCTATGTGTGTGTGTATATTCATGTGGATAGGGGCTGTTACATGATTATATATATTTAAATGTAGTAAGGGAAACAATCAGGTCAAGAAAATGCAAAGAACTGTGAAAATCTGTTAGCTGTATTTTATTCACTTTACTCAGGAAAACATTTAAATCACCAAGCAAAATAAATGATCCAAATTTGAAATCTCCTATGCCTTAAATGCCATCTGTGCTTTTTGTTTTATCAGATGATTGAGCTGCCTTGGTAGCTAAGTTGGGGAATTTCTCCACATTATCAAAAAACAGAATAGAGAGACTATAAACTGACATTAAATGTGTGTATCCAACTATGCATATGCATATATATATACGGAGGAAAAGAAAGTGAAACAGCATTTATATTTGCAATACTTAAATACATAATCATTAAATAAATGAGTAAATATATGTTTAACCTAAAACTACAGGCCTATACTCTACTCTGACAATGTAACAAAATATGCTGTGTTATAACTTGTACTGAGTCTGACAATTATTTCAAATTGCCATGCTTCAATTGAGTTGTAAAAGGGTTTCTAGACTTTGACCTGACCATTTCTCCTATTGATTACAGAACTGTTTCACTGAGTTTAGTTACACATAATAACAACTATGACATGGATTTCTTGAAGACACTGGCATTTTATGATTAGGTCTTTCTCAGCTCCAAATAACCAGGGCTATTCAGTGGGATGTATTAGACAGATAGATAAATAGATGACAGAATCACACAAAGATATCATGGGGTAGAGAATAAATAGAGAGATTTTGAGTTTATTCAAAATAAAATTACTTGTCTTTTTATAAATGAAAATAATCTAGATTTTATGACTAAATCATACCACTCACTATGAGAAGTACAGTGCATTAGCTGATTAGTCCATTTTGCAGTTTGAACATAGTTTTTGTTTTTTCTGTGTTCAAACATGATTGCAAAGTTGTATTTTTTTCTCAATCCATCAAAGTAACAGAGTTGTTGTGTCTGATATTAGTGTTCTATGAAATTGATTTTATTCAACAGGAGAACATGATAACCTAGAAATTAGGGGCAAATCAGCTGCTAACAACCTCCAGTCCAAGCTGATAAATGTCAGGTCAGCTTCCAAGCTGTCAGAGACTGCTTTCCTATAGAAATTTAGATCTATAAAACTATCTATAGTATAAAATAAGATAAAAAGAAAAGATGGCAATTGAGTTGTGGTTCTAACATATCAGCTGAATTCTCTTGAAACATTTACCTTATCAAATTAAGCAAATACTCATGTATTAAAAACTTGTCTCAAATGCAGCAATATTAAGGGGGAAGTAATTGAATCATGAAGGCTCTGACTCAACAATGAATTAATCCACTAGAGGGGCCTTGTAGAATAAAGAAGATGACTCACTCGGGGCATGCCCTGGAAGGATATATCTTGTCCCAGGTCCCTTCCTTGCTTTCTCTCTCTGCATTCCTGCCATCATGAGCTGAGAAGTTTTGACCTGTCATGTCCTTCCACCATGTTTTTCTGCCTCAATCCAGGCCCAAAGCAATGGAGCCACTTGGCCTTGGAATGAGACCTCTGAAACCATGAGCCAAAATAAAACTTTCCTCCTTGTAAGTGGTTTATGTCAGGTATTTTGACCCAGCAACAAAAAGTTGACTAATATACTCGCCATTTCTACCATTTCTAATATGTGAAGATGGGACAGGAAGAAAGTGATGTGTGGATGACAAAGCAGGCCCCCACCAGATATTAAATCTGATCTTGGCTTCCAGAACTGTGAGAAATAAATTTCCACGGTTTATAAGTCACCTAGTCTGCTATAGCAGATCAAACAGACTAAGTCAGAAGGGGACCCAATATTTATTAAGGTCTATCAAAGCTGCCAGGTGTTAAAATGGTCAATTAGGACAATGAGCCAAACTGAAAGCAGCAGTCTAGCCTTTATTCACTAATTGCAATCACACAGAAAGAGGCCAAACAGAAATATAGTACAGCTTTCCACTGTTCCATTTTCTCACACAGATTCAGCTTTGGGTAAGGGGTGAGTGACATATCTGCAGATGAGAAATCATTCTAGTTCTCTGGACATCTGATGGATTCAGGGGAGAGTGAGGGCAAGGGATAGAAACAGAAACATACTCAGATGTTTTAGAAATTTAATCTAAGTAAGAAGGTCTCACTGAATGGCCTGAAAAGTGGCTCAGTAAAGTCTTCCCTTGTCTTCAATAAGGAGACATCCCAGTGGAGGTGCCTGGACTAGGAATGCAAGTATGTATAGGAGCATGACTGGTCAGGGGAGCCTGAATCTTTAACTGCAACTTTGTTGGAAGACTGCAATGCACTTCTACCATCAAATCTGGTGTGAGGGTAGAAATTTCTCCACCAAGGGATCTGCTGGCAAAACCACTGTAATTGCCTATGGTCAGAAGTCTAAAAGGTCACATATAGGGTTTTCATCTGGAGTTGAAATGCTCAAGGTTCTTTATATATATAGATGAATACTGTTCAAAAGAAATATTAGGTAACCTACCTATATAATTTTAAATTTTATAGTCCTTACTTTAAAAAGTAGGTGGAAAATAATTTTAATATGTTATTTAACCCACTATATCCAAATTATTATCACAAAGCATATTAAATATTAAAAATTATTATTAAGACATATTGCTTTTTCCATGCTTAATCTTCAAAATTTCGTGTCTTCTAAACACTTAAAGAACACTCAATAATATTACACAAACTTCAAGTGTTTAGTTGTAACATGTGACCAGTGACTATTACCATTGTCATTTTCAGAAAACAGTCTTTTCCTTAGCACTTTGAAAAAAATAATTAGGTATAGTCCAAAACCCTTTCAATATGAATTTCCAGTTGTAGCTCCCAGATTTGTTGTTAGCTAGGCAGGTACAGGCAAATGTCTTAGCTTCCTGAGTTCATTAAAGTCTTAATAAAGAACCTAATTCAGTTTGGAGACTCAAAGTACATCAGTTACCTTTTCCTTGACTTCTTTTTTCTTTACACAGATTTTTAAAATTATGGAAAATCATTCTGGGTCTTTAGAGAGATAAGCATACTTGCATTTTGTAGGATGAGCAAAAAAGTTAACATAGACCAGAAACTCTTATCTTTAGAAAAGTCTACTTGCAAGATTGACCCTTGGCTGGTTTGGGGGAACTTAGTCTTTGACCTGTTTCCTAACTGACTAAGGATAAATCACTGTGTGTTGACTGTAAAAATAATGTGCAGAGGGGGCTTATCTAACTAATTCAATAACACCTTACATAGTCAATCTGTATTGGGATTCCCGGACAGAAACATATCATGCATTTTGTCATATTTTTGATTGAAGAAGGAAGTATCATGCACAACTTGCTTCATCATGGAAAGTAGAGAGTATAAAGAAATTTGTGAATGGATTTCTATAAACACTGCTTGAGTCATCTTGTATCCTTTTACTACCATGTGTCTGTAGGGAGACTACCATCTGAGGATCTTAGCCACCACCTTGCTCTGCCTCCTCCCCTTCACTATAACACCTATAAATCCATCTCGTCCATCCAGTGAATCTCTACAATGGATGGTGGGCATAGGGAGTTCTGATAACAGCATTCTAAATGCTTAATAAATGATTATATGACTAAATATTGTTAATAAAACTATTCCCCACTTGAACAATATAATAGGGCTTGAAGAACACAAAGAAAATGCATATAATTTCCTTATAGACAAAGTCAGAAAATAAAGTTTATAAAGTGCTACAAGCAGAATTTCTGGAAGCCTTGGGAGCTCCCAGAAGATCTCCTTCCAAAAGCTACGATTTGGTGTAATGCATTCTAAATTAGTCAAGTCCACAACTAGAAATGAAAATGCATTCTTCTGGACTCTGATAATAGTTTTATCATAGTGTGTTAAAACATCTAAAATTTGGTCATTACACTAAATTACATTTGAAAGTCTTATAAAAGCAAAGTAGCAAATGGCAATGTCAGATATGGATAACAAACTCAACATATTGCTGATTGTGCCTTCATGGTGCTTTTGTTGATGGGAAAAGTCTAAAACTATGCATCTGAGTTTCATTTTATCCTGATGCTATTAATACAACTAGTTATTAATGTAGCATGAATGGAAATGATATACAACTTCAAGATTATATTTGTTTTTAGAAAAAGCAGATTTCCTTCACAGCCTCCTGCCTTGTCATCTGGGGAGAAGCAGTAGAATCCAAGTAGAAGATGAGTGGAAGAAAGAACAGGGGAAGAGTAGAGAGGAGAGGAAAGTGAAATGCTGAGGAATGACAGTGGCCAAAGTATATTGCTTTAATATAATATAAATTATGTTACATATGTAGAAATATGTAACAATGAATCACATCAATATGTGTAATCATAATACACTGAGAAAAATGTGGAAAAAAACAAGATCATAGTGGATGGTAAAACACCAAGACTTGATACATTTCATGAAATTATAAGCTCTCTAGGGATATCCAAATTAGACCATTATAAGAACAAGAAGTAGACATTCATTGTTACAGATTTTAAATTTTTAGGATGATTTCTAATAGTAGCTGTTACTCTTAATTAGTATAGAAAATTTTTAGCATGTAAAAATAATGGACTTATAAACTTCAACCTTTTGACTTTGACATTCAAATAAACCCTGACAAAGGTGGAGATAGAATATCCTCTTACCAGTTGACAAATTTTTGTGATGATCATCTATTACTAAAGGGGGAAAGACTGTACAGGTTTTGTTGTTGTTGTTGTTAAAAATTATTTGTTTTGTTTTGTTTTTGCCATACTGGGTATTGAAACAAGGACCTGGTTCGTACTAGGCAAGCACTTTACCAATAAGCTTTACCCCTACCCTGTACTGTATAGTTTAATTCACAGGCTCTTTTAAAGAATCCAAAGACACACAGGAATATTTAATATTGAATGCTAATTCTTTCACGAACATTTAAGGGGATTGTACAACAGAGCCATCTGCAACTCTCACATAATCCCAATTTTTCTGCTAATATTTAGATTTTAACTTTCCCTAAAACCTCCACTTTCAATCATGTTTCTAAAGAATTCTCTTTCATGTTCTTTTGGTGTTCTGTTTTTATTTGTTTATGTTTTGAGCCTTCTTTTTATTAGTTCTTCATATAACATGTAATAAAATATGATGACCTATAGTCCTGCCACTGTGCTACAGAATACTAGAACTTATTCCTCTTGTTTTTGTATCTATTGTCCAATTATCCCTCTCCTCTCTCTCCCTGCCTTTCTCTACCTCTAATAAGTACCACTCTACTTTGAGGTCGAATATTTTAGTTTCTAAATTTGACTAAGAACATGTTATTTTTCTGTGTGATATTTCACTCAGCATAATTCAATTCCATCATTCCATCCATTTTGCTGCAAATAACAAGATTTCATTATTTTTATGAGTGAAAAATGTTCCATTGTGTGTGTATATACATGTACATACATATACACATATATATGTTTGTGCGTGTGTGTAGTATCTTTATGTAATATATATATATATGTATATATGCAGAAATGGAATTTGGATTCATATAACTGGTAGATCTACTTTCAGAGATTTTTTTTTCCTTTTGTACTAGGGATAGAACTGAGGAGAGCTCTACCACTTAGTTACATTCCTAGCTCTTTTTGTTTTATTTATATATAGGCTCTAAATTGCCCAGATTGGCCTTGAACTTGTAATCTTCCTGCCTTAGCCTCCCTCCCAAATTATGGAGATGAAATACATGCACCACCTCAGCTGGTCAGTGTTTTTCTTTTTTAAGGAACCTCTAAAATACTTTCCAAAATGTCTGCATTAATTTTCATTCCTGCCAATGATGTATAAAACTTCTTTTCTTCATATCCTTGCCACCATTAGTTGCTTTTGCTTCTATAATAGTAACTATTTTGACTAGAATGAAGTAATAGCTCATTGTAGTTTTGTTTGCATTTTCCTGATGAGTAATGATGGTGAGCATTTTTTCATGTATTTTTTGGCCATTGTATTTCACTTATTTATTCATTTATGAAATGTTTATTTAAATCATTTGTCTACTTTTTAAATGGGATTATTTGTATTTTGTGATAGAGTTGAGTTTCTTATAAATTCTGGATATTAATCCTTTGGTAGATAAGTCGGTCAGTATTTTATCCCATTCCATAGGTTTGTTTTCCTTATGTTGAGTGTTTCTGTGACAGTGCTGGAGTTTCTTAGTTTGATGTAATCCATTCTCAAGATATACTACAGAGCTATAGTAACCAAGATAGCACAGTGCTGGCATAAAACCAACACACAGTCCAATGGAAGAGAATAGAGAACCTGGAAATTAATCTATGAATCTATAGCCAACAATTCTCTACAAAGGTGCCAAAAAACACAGTGGAAAGAAGTTTTTTCAATAAATAGTGCTGATAATATTGAATATCCATATGCAGAAGAATAAAAAGTGACACCTGTCTCTCACACAATTCAAAAATCAACTCAAAATGGATCAAAGACCTAAATATAAGAATTGAAATTGTGAAACTACTAGAAGGAAACATAGGGAACACACTTTGGGACATCAGGATAAGGACTGATTTTTTTGGATATGGCCTCAAAAGCCTAAGCAACAAAAGTAAAAATAGAAAAGTGGTATTATATCCCCTCTTAAATTTATCAAAATATGAGCTTCAGTAAGCAGAAGTATGAACCCGATCAGCATTAAAATTTGAAAAGAACATCTGTGAAATACAGAATATTGAAACATTTTATATATGTGATAAATTATATTTTTTGTTGCAGACTTGGCATATATTTATTTTTATTTCCATATTTTTTCAGAAGAAATTTTAGTAATTGCTATGACTCTTTTGCATAACTCAAAAAAAAACTAAGGCAACCTCTATCTGCATATTCCCCAGAATATTAAAGAGGTATGTTATTATGTCTAATATTTACTGATATATTCTTAGTCTTTCAAAGGAATATTATTTACCACTAGCCATCTACTGATGAATGGCAGAATGGGAACTACTGTCACTGTGATTTTTAGGATTTTTCTAGAATTTAGAGGAAATATTCAGTGTGAGCTTCTAAATAAAAGTAAAATCACCCTGCCATTATTTATATTGCTCTAAATGATATACTTTGATTACTTTTATTTTTCACATAGAGATAAACTTCCAGAATATATAACAACTAATTTGCCAATTTTATTCCATTATATTACTAATCCTTCTATGTGTGTGTGTTTGTGTATTATTATTATTATTATTATTATTATTATTATTATAGTCCTTAAACAGACTTGGCTTTTCTCTTCAAAACAAAATCAAGTTCTGAATTTCAAAATGAGAACCTGTTAGGTCAGGCAGAATAGTTTGTGTTGTGTTCCCTTATTTTATCCTTTATTACAGGAATGAAACCAGAAACAGTTAGTGAAATATTGTACCATGTGAACCTTAGGGCTCTTGTTCATGACTCATAATGATTTGGGAGCAATCTGCACAGGAAAAGTACAAAAATTACTATGTGGTAGATAGCTACTTTATCATTTAGCTTATTGTCACACAAAATTACCCTAAATTAAATGTGTAGTGGAGATGAAATCTAATTCGACATTAAGCCAAAGGGTAATTGAGAAGCCTGTGTTTTGTTCCTGCAAAAGATTAATTTCTTTATGGGACAATATTGACTCTTCATAAAGAAAGTAATTTGTAAGTCTATGTGAAAATTACATTAAAAAATATATGGTTTCTTACAAAAAATTTCTTTAAGAATTCCACTAGAAATACTAAGAAAATATTATGCTTCCAAACCA
The DNA here is from genome assembly GCA_020662805.1 of Glaucomys volans. NCBI lineage: Eukaryota > Metazoa > Chordata > Mammalia > Rodentia > Sciuridae > Glaucomys > Glaucomys volans. Next base: position 44,351 of record JAJEJO010003135.1, read on the forward strand.
GGTTAAATATGATATTACACAATGCTCTGTGAGTGCCAATAAAACCTAGAGCAGTGATAACACGGTAAGGAACAGGACCTAGTAAATTTAGTGGAATAAATTAAGAACACCTGAAGAATGAATAAGGTAAATGGATTAATAGTTATTTGATATGGATGGGTGCATGGTTTCATAACTTGCCAGTAAGTAGGTAGCAGCATATTAAATAACTATTTGAACAAGCAGGAGATGTCTGAGGAAGAGGAAAAATTAGTTCCCTCTCCTTCCTGTCATCCACATTACTTAATCAAATTGAATTACTTTAACAGTACTGAAAAGTGAAAAAAGCTGTTTTCTGGATACAGAAGACAAAGAAGAAGTTACTTAAACTTGAGTAGCTAACTCATTCTCAGTGATTTTCATAAGGTAGGAGTGTTTAGATAATCAGGTTATTATCCTTCAATGAAATCATATCTCTGGAATCGATGAGCTATCTCAATTGGACCACAACATGCTGATGTTATTGCAAATGCCATTTGCAATTGCTTTTGTATTTTTAAGACTTACTTAATGAAATGGAGTTAAATCTCAAGATAATATTTAAATAGACAAAACAAATCACAAAAGCAATTCTATCCCCCACAAAGGAATAGTGTTTTTAGAGAGATCCTAAACAATCATTCACTGCGTAATAAGGCAAAGCTTCATCCTTCTAGTTGTTTTGCTCGAGTTGGAGTTTGTTTCCTATTAGTTTATTTAGGAAATATAAACTCACTTCTCTTTTTCCTCATATCTCAAAACAAGGTGTCATGAATAGAATTCTGAAATATCTGAGCATACTTAATAGAATGTTAATAAGTTAAACGTGCTCCTCCTAAACTGCATTCATACTATACTGACTCGTTACAATTTAGAGATAATTGAGCCTTAGATTTTAAATTTTAAAAATACTGTATACAAAGATGAACCTCACACTTTTAGACTTCTTTTTGAGCAAGCCACTTAAGTAGATTACAGATATTTTTCAGGAACAAGTATTCATTGGAACAAGCAACTGGGATTTTTAAAGTTTATGTATATTTTTTTAAACCAGGAGAAGTATTGTCCTGGTATTTTGGTATAAATTCTCAGTCATTGATCCAGATAGAGCCGGAACTAAGTACTTTTAGCTTTTTCTGCTCTAAATATTAGAAGACAGTCATCAGGAGCAGTCCCTGTTTTTGATAGAAAATCTATAGTTCACTCTACTTTACAAGTTACAGAAAATAAAATCCAGTTTATGAAGAAATAATAAAGTCAGTATGTTAGCCTTCTAAATTGTTTAAAATGATAGTGATTGTTACAAAAATTTACACTCTTGCCCTTTAATATATGTAACATACTATGTCATATCCATGTACAAATGCACTATAATGAATCCTATATATATATATATATATACACATATAGGATTAATATATAGGATATATATATAGGATAAATCCTATATATATAGGATTCATTATAGTGTGTATGTGTGTGTATAGATAGATAGATAGATAGATAGATAGATAGATAGATAGATATATGTTACCTGAAACATCTCACATAGAAATGGTCATTTGCCTGTATCTCTCTTTTCTATAAGGCAAATTAAATTGTATATGAATCATGTTACTCCACAGTTATCTCACTAATTTAACAGAAAAATCAAGTACTGAAAGAGCATTCCTTTTTCAGTTTTAGATCAAATGTTGAAGGCCACAATCATAAGAACTCTAAAACTGTGATGTCTAATGTGAGAAGCATGGGGCTATTTAAATATAAATTAAACCAATTAAAATTTAAAAATCAATTATTCAATTGCAATCAATGGATTTTAAGTGCTCAACAGAAAAAAAGCATTATAATCATTACAGAAACTTCCACTGGACAGGGCTCTAAAGTATGAAGAAGTTCACTCTAAAATTTATGTTGCAAAACAGTTTTCTACCTTTAAAAAGTAGACTCTTAGATATATACATTTGCTCTCAAACTTGGAAGACAGTATGAAATACTTTGAGTTGTGAAGGACAAAGATAATGATTAATTAAGATAAACCCAGCGAATTTTATACCAATAAATTATCACTTCTATATAGTATTTGTTTTAACAATGATAAATTTCTGGTCCCAGAGCACCTCTGCATAAATTATTACCTCCAAAATTGTAAATTGTGAATTTTCTCTTTCTTTTTAAAAACACTAAGGAAAAATAATAAATGGAATGCCAAATGAAATTGGCATATTCATGAACAAATATTTTTTATTATTATTATTAGAAGTATACTTTATTCTGCCACGATTTTCTGCAGGAATAGAAACAAAGAAAGAAAAAAATTGAGATTTTTGTTTTTAGATTTCTTTTTCATAAATCCAAGTCCACATTTAAATTTCAAACAAAAGGATCTTAAATCATAGCTACCTTTTAGAGAATATAAATTGTAGCATTTAATTTTCAAACCTGACTGAAAGAATATATAAAACATCAAAAATAGAATATAGCAATGTATCTCTGAGAAAAATGTTAACATAAAACCTAAAAAGTGAATGTTAAAACTGAATTACTGAAATATTCCATCATTTTACACAATAAAGCAAGAAAATTATGTTTTTGCAATATCAATACACTATATATATTTAATAAACTATAGTAATTTTATTTATTTGCTTGTTCATTTGTTTTGATCCAGGGGTCGACGCATGCTAGGCAAGTACTCTACCACTGAACTACATATTCATTGCCAAAACTATAGTAATTTTAAATTATTAAATGGCATATGAAACTGACCCTTCCCCTTTAAACCAGATTTTCACGAAAAAAACAACCAGTGTTCATTAAGATAAATAAATTTGCATTGTTTTTCTAAACATAATTTTCCTTTTGTTTGGTAATGAAATTTTTCTGACATTATGGTTTGATTGATTTCCTCCCTTCTTT
>JAJEJO010003135.1:48661-80294 GCA_020662805.1 Glaucomys volans
GCAAAGCAAGCTCTCTACCAACTGAACTATATCCCCAGCCCCAAATCTTATCTTGCTGGTACTTTTATTATTCTCTAATGTGTATATTATAAATTTATTTTTTTCTAAAGTAATATATAATTATTAAAAATGTAACTCAGCATCCTTCCTAAAAATTCTAATAATTATACATACAATGATAAATATAAATGATGGACAAAATGAGGTAGAGTATATAATTGAAAATCAATGTGTTTGAAGATGGTTTTCATTAAATCTTATTAAACTTATTGCTACTTACCAATAAATGAAAAGAAATTGTGAGATAATTCACAGTGCAAATATCTGTGAAAGAATATAGCATATTGTCATTTACTAAGTTACCCTTTCAGACAATAGCACCTCCACTTAAGAATTTAGTCACTCAACAAGTCTTTCCTCTATTTGTAAGTAAAATTATTTGCAATTAAAAAAAATTCACATATGGCATATTCCTAGCAATGTTCCAGTTTACTGCATTTAAATCTATATTTAAATAGATAGCATTCTATCAAATTAAGTAACTATTCAATAGTGTTTAATCTTTTTAACTCAGAAAACTTAGATTAGCTATTTGTGGCTTGCAAAACAAATGATGATCACAAATGAAAATATGAAAGCCCTTCTTTGTGCTGGATATGATGTAATAAAATGCATATTCATTTATATATAAATAACATCAGTGGTTTCTCTTTCTATGGACAATTTACTCCCTAATTATCTACAGAAGTGTCATCTATTCTCTATAGATGGAAGATTACTTGGATTTGTTTTTGATGTACAGTCCATCTTCTCAAGAAATATTAAGAAATCTTTTTGAAAATTTGTTCTATATATATTCAGTTAAACTGTTAAATGAATAATCTTTAGTTTTATAAAATATTATAAATATCAAATTCATAAAATGTAAATTACTATGTCCTTCAATACAGCCACAATATAGTATGTGCAGTCATGCTTTAACTAAAATGTCAAACATACAAAGTATGGATTCCTTGCTGTTATTCAGGAAGTGGAATGAGGTGGTGTCTCCCTGATAATTGGTAATTTCTCATTGTAATATACTTAACTTATCTAATAAATTATTTAATTTGTACATATTTTTCTTATTTAGATTCACTCAATTTAGTGATGACATATCATATTCAGTTATTGAAGATGCATAACCCTATAAAATGGCCAATATGTGTAACTTTAAAATTTATGAAATTATGATCTCTGTAGTTTACAAAAGAACTATGAGATCAACCTATTTTGCATTATTTAAGTTAATTGGTGTAAATTATCATTACATTACAATGCTATATAAATGCTGAAATAAACATATCAAAATTCATAGAATGCAGTCTTTAATAATTTCTAATGCAAGTAAAAATCAGATAAGAATAAGTCTGATTTTTTCCTAAATATAAAATTTTAATAGGTCAAAAACATCCCAATAATATCAATTAAGGGCATGCTGAGAGCTATTCAAAGAACTTTATATAGTAACTTGCATGAATAAATAAAAAAATGATACAAGGCATCCAAAGGTTTAGCAACTTGTCCAAAGTTCCTCTACAAGTAGTAGATCCAGGAACAGAATTTAAGCATTCTAACTCATGCAACCACTAGTGCAATATTTTGCCTTTTGAGAGAGATTTTATTACCAACAACATAAATACATTCACTGGTTCCTTTGACAAAGCCAGTTTGGATAGAGGGATCACTCACACGGGGTGAATGTAACTAAGGAGATAGAAAGAGAGAGTTCAAGTTGAAAGATTTGGGATTTGGAATTTCAAAATAGAAACTAAATAAATTTTCCATTTTTCTAAGGAGAGTCAAATTTAGAGACCTCAAAATTTAGCTTCATTTAATTAGGAAAGAATAGGGATGTCATTATTAGTCCCTATCATTTTCTTCCTTCCAAGTTGAGACCTATCTGATCACTGTTTTCAGTTGTTACTGGTGCTGTGAAATCACATACTTTTTTTGACCTCTTTTGGGAACCTATTTCTGGTGTGGGGATCAAAGAAGCAAGTGTCCAGGTGAAGTCTCCTGTGGTCGGAGTCCCAGAATGACTGAAATAAACTGAATCCACCTGAAAATTCCTTAATAATTTATGGAACTTCAGTGGGTGAGAAATAAAATAATAATCTAATAACCCATTGAGGTTTCAGGTTTGCATATTACTGCAGTATAACTCAGCTTATCCTAAATAACACACTCTCAAAACACCATTGGGTAGCGAGGAAACAAACATCTATCTTATGCAAAAACTTGGGCACAAAACTGTGAGGAAGATTTCATTAGAAATAAACCTGACTTAAAATTTATAATAATTACCAGAGAGAGCTTTAAAATAAACTTTTAAAGCAGACTCAAGCATAACAACAAAAACAACAACAAAATCCTACCTCTATTTAACTTCACATTTCCATGGCTGAAAATGTCCATGGATGTCACTTATGATGCATTTCCTAATTGGATTACATAAATAGCATATCTGAAACAAACCTAGGAAGGCAAAAGGGTGTTGTCTTCCACCAATACAGTAATGATCTCCATACACAGATTTCTTCTCTTTAATCTTGAATAATTCTGAAGTGACCATTTCTCAGTGTTAGTTAAAATAGACTGTTTTCCCCCATTAGCTTTACTGAGGTGGCTAACACCAGAATCATTGTACAGAATTATTCCATAACCCTAAAAAGTTTCCTAGTTCCTATTTAAGTCAATCAAATCCCCTTGATACTTTTAAGAATATTCATTAGTACTCATGTGACTGAGTCTCCTTCCAGAGAAAATAAAAGGAGGAATATAGAAGACTGGCCTTCCTATGTATTTATTACTAAGCACTGCTATGCCATTTACAGGACTGTTCCCTGCTGCTATTTTTCTTCAATATGGGAAAAAAAAGTTACCACAAAAGGTTTACTTGTCGGATCTCAGTTTGGGGTTGATTGCTGGGTTGGATTTTATTGCATCAAACTTCAGGGTGTTGCATGTTAGCAGGAGGTTTCAGGACAAAATTATTTTAATTGGTAATCTCCATGTAACACCAATAGGATTATATTAAACATGGAGACTTAATTTCCAGGATAATTTTGAATATCTGCCCAATCTCTCTCCATGTGTGTCTGTATGCCTGTGTATATGTGTATTTACCTATTTTTACATTCATTTATATTTTGTGATTCAGTTTATTTCCAGTTACAGTAACATAGTGTATAATGTTCCAGTTTAGATGATATTTTCACTGATAAAAGAATACTTTTGTGCCATTACTTCAAAAATATTTCAGTGTGTTCTTGGAACATAGCTCAGTTGGTAGTGCTCACCTACATGTGTGAGACCCTGAGTTAGATCCTCAACACACACACACACAGTCATATTTTCTCTTAAATCTATGAAAAAATGCAGTTCAGAATTTTTTACACAAACATTTTAACTGATATACAAAATATGTAAGTTTTATCTATCTATGTGGTATCATGTGATATATCATTAACAGGTATATATTCTGTAATGTCATTTGGAGACAAATAGGAATTCACATTTAAATTATTATAGGTATGCATATAAAGAAATATACTTACATGTGTGTATGTTTGTATGTATATACATGTTGGTTTGTACACATATTTGTATTTATTTACTCAGTCTGCTGAGCAGTCCTAAAATAATCATCACCCCATAGAAACAAATGCACCTTCCACCCAGAACTTGGGTTTCGAATATCATTTTCCAATGAAAGGAACTAGTACCTTTGAGAGAAATGGCTGATTCTAAAACTGGGACAGAAAATATACAAGATGATCCAGGAAAATCTTGCATTCTCATACTATCAGAAAGTAAGGAAGCATTCAAAGAAAAAAATAATAAAATCTAAAATCCTACATTGATGCCAAAAAGACACAGGAGGAAACTGAAAGCTCCCATAGCTGAAGCTGGAATAATTTGAACAGTATCTTAACTCAAAATAGATATCTAATAAAATAAATTCACTTCCTTCTTTCTGACAGACAAGTAAGAAAATGCTCGTGGCTCATCCTATATATTTCCTGCCCCAGTCTTAGGTCATTTCTTTAGAAAGGGTTCTGGAAATACTCCACATTCACACAGGAGGACCACAACTCTTAACTCCTTAATTGTAAGCTGTACGTAGTGACCTCCTTCCAAAGAATGCAGCATGACAAGAGAGGACTGTTGCTTTACAGTAGAGAAACCTTGCAGATGATCAATGCCAACCTCAACAGTCATAATCATATTAATAGCACGTACTCTTGATGCAATGTAGTAAAAAATAACACTTTACATTTATGTTCTTCTTTTCCCAAACCAATAATGCCTCTATAATTATGAGATAAACATATGAAAACCTTTAATAATATCCTACAAGGTATCTGAGTATCCTTAAAGGACATCATGATTTTAGTGCAGTAACCTGGATGAGGTCCTGGAACGATAACAACAGCAAACCATTTAAAAAGTCAAAATAAGTAAATGTTATCAAATCAAAGATTTCAGTTAATGGTACTATTTCAATATTAGCTCAATAAATTTAACAAAGGTACAGCACTAATGTAAGGTCATAATGACAGGAAACTGGGTAGTAGGTATATGAGAACTTCTATAGCATCTGTTCAATCTCTCTGGAAAGATAAGCACTTCTAAAAAATAAAGCACATTAATATTAATTTCAAAAAGAGTCCCTGTGCTATAATGATATTATCAAGTCCCCTTACTCAGGACTTGAGAGGACTATCAGCATTTTAAATTTTTACTAGTGGTGCATTTTTGCTTATATAAAGGAAAATGATTCACATATTGGCTATGTGTAGTTAAAACTATTTTTAGTTCTCTACTTTGGTTATTTCTCAGCTCCCCTTGACCACTAACCTGAGGGCTATACTACTATGTATAATACTGCTTACATGAGAAAATAAAACTCATTAAAAATTAATTTTCTAAATAGAAGGGAAACCAGTAAAATAGTGGAAAAGGACCAAGGGAAAACAGAAAGGAAGGAAAATGGAGGTACTTGGGAATATAGTTGGTCAAATTATACTGCTATTATGTGTGTGCATGTACAATAAGTAACAATGAATTCTAATACTTTGCACAATTATAATACACCAATTTTAAAAAGCAAAAAAATTTAACTTGCTAAAAAGTATCCATTTGGGAGAGTAATTGACTTTCCATTCACTGAATATTACTTGGCAACAACAAATTTTCTCATAGATTTTTTAAATTGAAATTTAATGGATTCAAAAATTTCAATGTACTTTGAGAAAACATTGTATTTTTAATGCTTTAGATTTTTTTTTCTGAAATAAATGCAGTCATAGTTTCATTGTGTGGATATTGATTGTTTGATGAAGACTGCATGAACCTCTTTTTGATGTGCAAAGATAATCTATCATTAAATTAAATATAATGAAATTCAACAAATGTTTCTTTTATTTGCACACTTTAAATATGGAAACACTCTAGTATATAATCTAGCATAAATTGCAGGATCTGGAATAATACTGTTCAAGAAAATTCCCGTATAGTATAAATACACTAGTGGTTCTCTGTGTAATTCTACCAAAGTAACACATCTTTATACAAATAAGAATCAGATTCCACAGAAAATAAACTATTCTTAATTACCATGTGAAAATTAGATAAAATTCCAAGACTCCAGGATCTCATATCAAAGGATAAGACAATTTATATCACTTTAAACAAATACTTCATTCAAAAGTTCAAGTTAGTTTTTGGAAATTTGTTTAAAACATTTTATTTGGTTTTCTCCATCAATTTTTATCTCTCACCTGAATTTTTTTGGGGTGGGGAGGTACCAGGGATTGAACTCAGGGGCACTCCACCACTGAATCACATCCCCAACCCTATTTTGTATTTCATTTAAAGACAGTATCTCACTGAATGCTTAGCACTTCGCTTTTGCTGAAGTTGGCCTTGAACTCATGATCCTCCTGACTTAGCCTCCCCGGCTGCTGGGATTACAGGTGTGAGCCACGGCACCCAGCTCCAACTTGAATTTTTAAAGGTCTTAAATCCACTTATTTCTGCAATATTACTATTCCATTGAATGAAAAGATATATATCAGAGTGTAGACTAAAATAAATCATCTTAGTCTGTGTATGGAGGTTTTGTTGTGTCAGCCTCTTAAGTTGTTTTTTCTATTTTTAAATTATCTTAATACATGACATTCTTCAGTTTACGAATATCTACAATGATACTCTTATTTCACTGTTTATTTTTTTGTACATCATTTCATTGGCTTCATTAATTTTTAAGTTAAAAACCAGAAATTTTCAAATTAAATATTCAGGAAGAATGACTTTACACTCCTGTGTGTTCTCACTCCTCTCTCTCTCACAAATTCAGGACTTTCTCTGTTTCTGATTGATTTCTTTTCTCCTAGCATATACATTATAGAAGCAGGATTAGGAATATAGAAAGACAAAATTTTTAAAATATATTTAGTTTAATTCCTTTTATAAAAACTAAAATGGCATAATATGTGATAAAATAAGTTGAAATCTCTAAAAGACCTGGAGAGTTTTAATATGTTCTTGATTTCAAGAAAAAAAAATATGCGGGCAATTTATGAATTACATATTCATGTACTTCAATGTTATATAAAAACTGTGATGCTAGTTTAATACACACTTACGGATTATTATATGTAACTGGATGGGAAATACATATAAAATTCCTGTCAGGAAAAAAGTAAAGAATTGTAAATGGATAAAAAAGCTGACTGTATTTATAAGTAGCTGTTGAAGATCATCTAGGAAAACTTGGAATTGTCTGATTTTCTGATGTTATGTACCTTTGTGTGAATTTGATTCACTATACCATTTTACAACTCTAGGATTAGAAATTAATTTAGGGAACTGTTAGTAAAGCAAAGGTTTATCTGTAGCAATGCAAATAATTTTTTTTTCATCAGAAAAAACAAACCTTTGAATAGCAAAATTCTCATTGGAATTGGCTTAACTCCTTGCTGTTTACCTAACTACAACAGAAAATGAGTTTCATAAATCTCTGGCATTTAATATATGTATAAGACTCATGTTTTTACATTTTTAATAATTACAAAATTTCTACTGAAAGAGTTTGGCTCTGAATAATATTAAATATAAACTAATCTTAAATGTAAGACGAGATGAACTAGAAACTGTGATCTCTTGTATATGACTATTTGGTGCCTGAAGCTAAAGTGCCTTCTATGGTAGTGTTTTCAATCTTTTATGTGTTATGGGAAACATATTCTTTAAAACATGGGAGCTCAAGCATTGCTCTGGCTAGAACTGAGTGAGTGTTCCTCTCTGCCATTCGTCAGTGAGGAGACCAAGGGTTTCTTATGTAGTTTGAAGAAGATTCACTATAAACTGCATTAGCCCAGAGCATGTTAAGTTTGCAATTGTGGAGCTACCTAAACTTGAGAGTGAACTGGTGAATGAGAGAGTGTTGGACTTTAGGCCCTGGTAAGAATTTTCTTTAAGGCTACTATCATACCAACTGTTTTCTTTCTCCTCATAGTCTATAATTTTTTTGTTAAATAAAAAATATATTGCTCCTATTCATCAGATGGTAAAATGAATACTGCTACTATTTCATATTTCTCTCTCATGTGTTAAACAAATTGGGAGACAACTTCAAATTTATTTCAAAATAAATAATTTTGAAATAATTTGAATGGTATTCAAATTATAAAGTCTCTTTTATCTTCAAGAAATTCTTGAGAATTGTTAAAAATATTAAACTTCCTTGACAGTAATAAAATGACTTTACAGCTGTGCTTTTACTCAGAAAGTGTTGAAGAAAAATGTAATTTGTCACTTCAGTTGAGACATTTATTTCACTGTGATTTGTAAATATTTCTGAATAGGCATCATTGAAAGACGTTACAAATAAAGACATCTTGTGTTTTTGGTGACATATTTAGAGCTTTGAATATGATCAAGGAGCCTACAAAACTGACTCAAATAAAATACACATAAAACTTTAAAAGAATACTAAATTAGGAGGATTGATCTAAAATTAGGAAGCTGATAAAAATATGCTGACAGAAAATATAATGTCTCTAAAATTAAATTAGATAAATGCCTGTATAAAGATTACATTGAGAAATTGAGGGGAAAATATGCTAATAAAGATACTGGCATTTAAAATTAGGAGACATTTTCTTTGTTATCTGTAGGATTTCATCTAAATAGGTGAAGTAATGGAAAACTTAGAATGGATTGAGTCAGAGGCAGAATATAAGTAACCTTTAGTATAATGGGCTTACACACATCTCTTTCCTGGAATTTTTTTCTGAAGTATCGGTGACATTTTTTCTTTGTCTATAAATTTTCATTTGATCTGCCTCCCACTCTGATATATGCTATAAATACTTACAAAGACCTTATCTAAGCAGTTTTTTGGCAATTTCAGTGTAACTCTATCACAGCCTCAGAGATGTAAAAAACTTACACATCCATTTAAAAGCAGACAGCATTTTTCACTACATTTTTTTTTTTTACTAAGCTTAAAAGTGTTACATTTATTCTCCATGCAACAATGCTACAATAGCACATGAAATGTTCCAAATATTAACATGATTTCTTCCTAGTCAGGGGCATTATCCCACCCTCAGAGTTTCTGATTGGTTTATACAATATGGGGGAAAAAAGAAAAGTGAAAATACATTACGTGAAGAGAGCAGAATATCACATACATTGTAGGATCACAGAAATTCACCAAAGCCACATTTCAAGTAGCACAAGGGAAAATGTTACAATTCTAAATCAGTCATCTCCTTTTAATTGCTCAATAATAAATTATCAAGAGTTCAGAGGCTTCAATTTAATATGAATTTGGCAATGAATTCTCCATATAGCCTCTCCCAACAACCCTTAAAAGTGTTTATAATGAATAAACATTACACTTCTAATGATTTTCCACTATACTCAGAATAAAATTCAGTTTCAAACGGGGCAAATGATGTTATCTAAATCTGTTCCCATTCTATGCTTGATCTTCATCTCATGAAACTCTTTTTATTCACTAGTTTATAAGCTCTTTACTAACCCAAAGCTTTTCTTCTAAGTAAATGCTTTCATATTCCTTTACATTTTTTCTCATTTTGAATTTTGAAAATAATTGTGTCAAGAGACATTCTAGAACCAGTTTTATTAGGTACATGGTACTACATTGTTTCTTTATCCAAAGACATGTATCTTCTTTTGAAGTGGTATTCTATGCTTATTCCAAATTCACCTTTGTGGCAAATATTACCATGAAATTTTTTAGGCCTCAAGCAATGTTATAAAACCCAGCATTCATTTTTTAAACACTCAAATTTACTACTGATACTTTAAAGTGAGGAATTTTTCCATAACAATCCTGATTTTTGCCTTTACTTACAACTCAGAAAAATCTCATGCGAATAGGTTGCCACTTCTCATAGACTAATTTGATTGATAATAATAAACAGAGTAGCACCTATAACTAGGAAGAAGCAGTTAATTTCCAATCCATAGTCGATCCTCCATTCTTTCTCATATATCTGAAATTGTTGACTTCACTTATCTGTGGTATCTTGACTTGAATAACTATCTGTTTTCTATCTTTGCTTTATCCATTTACTGTTTGTGTTATCATTTTCTTAAAGGCAGGAAATGTGTCCTTTTCTAATATGGAATTAGTATTCTGCGAGAATTTAAGAATAACTTGCATTAAATTCATGGATGGAAGAAGTGGAATGAAAACTAATGTTTAAAATGTGCTATGCAGATAAAAATTAATCAAAGTTATCTTCCAGAAGACATCTGAGTGCTGATCCCTTCCCCAGCTGTGTTTTTCCTCCTCCTAGTCTATAAATTGTTTTACTAAACAAACAATACATTACCTATTCATTCCTCTAATTTACAACCTGATTATGTATTTATTTTGAGCGAAGGGTGTTGCCTTCATTCTGTTCCCAACCTTATTCCCAGCAGTATTTCTCATCTTCTATTCTAAACCTAGACAGGAAGAGAAAGGTCCATATTTTCAGGAGGAATACAGCACACAGAATATTTATCTTTTCATATGTTCTATCTCGTTAGATTGTTAGAAAACTAGGTTTCATATGTTAAAAAAGAGACAGACTGAACTCAGCATTAAGAAATACCTGCGAAACAAGGAAAATTGATTACAAGGTTCCCACCTAAATTTCCCTACATTTTAGTACTGACTGTGAAGTTGCCCTCACAGAAAGGGATAACAAGATCAACCTGTATTTGTCTCTTCTTAGTAAACTCAACAAGGGCTGCAGATATTTATTATCATTAAAGGATTATGAGATAAAAAATTAAAATACTATAGGTCATCCATGCGAAAAATTATTTAGCCCTACTATGTGCCTGGCACTGTCATGAATTTAGGAAGCAAGATGAACAAGGAATACATGTTCTCTGTACTTATGGATCTTAAATAGCAGTACATGTTTTATGAAAAATTACTCTATAAAAAGAGATGGGTAAAACCTCGTTTCAGTAATAACATGAATGTAGATATGGTTATGAACATGATTGAAGTAGATGATCAAGAAAAAATAATATTGTTGTATGTTACACTTTTGATGTGGGGCTAGAAGAAACAGATCTTTCTAATAATAATAGTAAAATCTAATAAGGAACAGTAAAGACAAGCCAGGTGTCGTGCTGTATGCCTGTAATCCCAGCTACTTAGGCAGATGAGGCAACAGAATTTCAACTTCATGGTCAGTCTCAGCAACTTAGCAAGACCCTATCTCAAAATTTAAAAAATAAATAAATAAAAAAGCTGGAGATATAATTGAAAATAAAGCACCCTGGGTTCAATCCCCAATACCAATAAAAAAAAAGGGAAAAAATAGAAAAGAAAAGGCAGTACATTATGAGAAAAAAAAAAGAAAAAAGAAGTAAAAGCATAATAAAATATTTATAACAATGGCAATGTAACTAATTGAAAGGCAATTTAAGGACAATAAGTAGTAGTCTTGGGAACTAATGGAGTATCAAAGTGGAAAATAAATGTGAGGAAACAAAAATTTTAAGTACCTCACAAGTGTTATTGAAAGCAAAATTTAATGTTCAAATCACATTTAGGTTAATATTCTTGCTAAATAGTTGAGAAATACAGCTATAAAGCTCAGGAAAGAAATAGAAATTGTAGATTAAAATTTTAGTTTCTTCACAAAATAAAATTGGATAAGTAGAAGAAGCTAATGCTGAGTGTAAGGTGAAGGCTCAGACCCTGGAAAACAGAATCAGATCCCAGCAACTGGAAGAAGATGCTAGGCAGCAATTGGGATGATATTCTTTATTCAGAGACCCTAGTCTCCAGCTCCAGCTTCATTTAGCCCCCAACTAGTTTCATTTAGTCCCCCTGAACCATTTCCATACACCTTTTTAACTTATAGGCCAGACATAGAAGGCACATTCCCAACATGTTCCATAAGTGGGCACATGCTCACAAGCATGTTTATGACCTTGAGTACATACACTGCATGAAGGTATTCATGACCTTGGCTACATAATAAAAGCATAGCCTACCTGAACATCAGCAAGGGAGGCTAACTATAGCCATTTTTCATCTGTCCTACTTCAGGCCCAAAGCTTCCAAAATGAGAATTTCGGTCTCTAAAATGTTGTTTTCCTTAACAGATAGACTACAGTTCAAATGCTTTGCATAATAGCTAGCTCTATATACAGAATGCAACTTAATCATGCATTTGATTAAGTCATAGATATCGTGTTGTATCCTTTAAATTAAAATTCAACTAAATTGTAAAAATAAAATCAATATTTCTCCTAAGCTATTTTGAACTTCAGAAGATTCCTGTGGTGGTTTCCTCATTGAGGTAGAGATTGGACTAATGATAAAAGTATGAAAAGCTTAAAATGTAAATTTAGAAAGCATGCACATTTAAAAACATTTCTGTAGGCATCCATGTTAAATAATCTGATAGTACAGCACTATAGGAAAACTTTACTGGTTTCTTGGAAATACAGAGAAAAGGGGCAAGAGAAAACAGTTGCGGACTCAAGCACTGTAAGGCAGGTGGCCACAATGCTACAGCCAGCTTTTAGTACAAGAGCATTTCGGTCATGATTTCTATGCATAACATTTCACTGCACTTTAAAAAAAACAGTGGCCATTTAGAAAATTTTAAATCAGTGGAAATAATACTGATGAAACAATAATAAAAAACGTCCTTTTTTATCTAGTTGATTCTCCAAGAAAAATAACACAGACTACTTTTGGCGTTACACTCTAGACCTAAAATATAAATAATCAAACCAGTAAATAAATGGGTGGTATGTGTGTGGGTGACAGGGGGGACTGCAGATGCTATCAAAAAGGAAGAAATTGATATGCCTATGTAGAACTATTGTGTGAAACATAATAAAATAATTATATTTCCCATAACAACATTTGCAAAATAAAGTTTGAACTCATTTCCAATAAATTCAAATAAAAACTAAACATTAAAGAGTTGAAGTGGGCTGGGGACATAGCTCAGTTGGTAGAGTGCTTGCCTGTCAAGCACAAGACCCTGGGTTCAATCCCCAGTACTGCAAAAAAAAAAAAAAAAAAGAGTTGAATATAGTTTTTCAATCTTACTCAAGATTCTAACAGACAATAAAAGATTAATAGATTAACATGTGAAGCTTTGTGAAGATCATGCTCATTTCAACTTGTAAAACATTTCCTATGTCCTATAGGGAAGTGAGAAACTCTAGAATATATGGTTCCTTGACATACTGCTCCACTTTTTATTTCATTATAATTTTTGTTTCTACTCCTGATTCCCACTTCTCAGAGACAAATTCTTTCCATTATTTCAGACTTGTTCTCCTAATGCATATTTCCACATTTCTAAATTGTATTCATATTTCTTAGTTTTTTAGTTTTGCATATTTTGTCCTAACTTGTATGCTAAGCCATATTCAAATACACAATTTTCAATTGCTTGGCCTCATTTATTTATGCAGTTTGAAATAACATTATCATGATCAAATTTTTCATATGTTCAAATATCACTTCCCATTTTCTTCTCAGTACCTATTTAATTTTTCACAAATACTATTCATCATTCTTCTGTGAGAGTATTATTATTAAATCATCACAATTATGTGGTGAGATTTAATTTTGAGGTTGTTTACCCAGCATATTTAATAATGATGACAATTAGATAAATCTAATGTCAAAACACAAGTAACTTGTAAAAATATTATGGCATAATATATTAGAATATAATAGCTTGTTAATATTTACCATAGAAAATATATAGGAGAGAAATATTTTTTAAAAAATCTACAGAATAAATTTTCTCAAAGTTTAGGATGGCCTTGTGGAATGTGATTTGGAATTGTCCCTCAACAATTCCTTTTGTGTTTTCTTTTGTCAAGAATCATAGAATTAATTGAAGTTTATCACACTGCATGGATTTTACATGTTTTGATTCTGTCTTTGCACCAATTTAATGCCTTAGTTGAGAATTTTCAACCGAGTACCTTGAAGGCAAGTGTCCTCGCTGTCATTCTCCTGTGTCTGTTGTAGCCTGAAAGCATTTCATTAGATACTTTTTCACTGAATGTGCGATTTGACACCCTGCTCGAGAACTCTTTTCCTGTTTCCATCCTCTTGTAATCCTAAGACTCATCTCCTGCTCTTCAAGTATTTTTTTCAGTACTGAACTGTTTTTAGTCATTTTTGAATCTGAAAATCTCCCCAAATTGTTAAGAGTATTTTTATCTCTGTCTCCATGTTTTTTGGGAGATGGGGTTGCACTCAGTCTTGTTTTTAAAGCTATTACATTTTGATTCAGATATAGATCTTTTTATGCATAAGACTTACATAAGGGTTTAGTGTTATGCAAAGTCCTCATTATGCTGAAAATGAGTGTTATGTTTGTTTTGATTTGTTTTCTTTCCACATTGTTTTGTTGCTTAATTTAGATTTTTTAAGAGTTATTTTTAGGATATATATTGAGAAGTAGTATAGCTGGGTCATATGGTGGCTCCATGCCTAGTCTTTTGAGGGACCTCCACACTGATTTCCATATTGGGTATACTAAATTAAAATTCCACCAACATTGTAAAAGTATTCCCATTGTTCCACATCCTTTCCAACATTAATTATTGAAAGGAAAGTGAAACGTGGTGAGCAACTCAGAAACCAGGCAGAGAGATCCACACACAGGAAGTTTATTTGCCAGTCAGAGTCTGACAAAGGCCATCACTCAAAAAGAAATCTAACTCTGGGGTGTTTTATAGGGCTATTTTGCATAGGCTTGCGTGAGCTGTCTATGTGAAGCCCCAAGGTGGGCTTGGGTGGGCTATTCTGTGGAATTGCTTATGTAAAGCCTTGCAGTTAGGGATTCCTACTATGTGCTGTATATGTGAAGGTTGTGGTAAGCTAAGATGGTTACTAGGTGATGAGGGAGATGAGGTGTTATCTGCTAATTTTTCATTTTCTTTTAAATGCCTCTAACACAAGAAAGCAAAACTTGGATGGGGAAGCTACCTGCTGACCTCCCGTTTCTTTGCAAGTACCTCTCTTTGGCAGGAAAATGGAACATATTTTATAAAATGGCAATAAGGACTTAAAATGGTTGCACAGGTGTTAGGCTACGGATCTTATAATTATTGTTTATTATTCTTTTTTTGGGGGGGGGTGGGGGCAAGTAGGGATTGAACTCGGGGGCACTTGACAACTGAGCCACATCCCCAACTGTATTTTGTATTTTATTTAGAGACAGGGTCGCACTAAGTTACTTAGCACCTCACTTTTGCTGAGGCTGGCTTCGAACTCACCATCCTCCTCCTTCAGCCTTCGAAGCTACTGGGTTTTCAGGTATGTGCCACCACACCTGACTAATTGTTCATATTCTTGAAGGTTGCCATTCTAACTGCAGTGAGATGAAATTTCAGTATATTGTTGATTTGCATATCCTCAATTGCTAAAGATGTTGAACATTACAGCACATATTTGTTGACCATTTATATTTCTTCTTTTGAGAAGTGTCTAGTTAGTTAATTTGCTACTTATTAATTGGGGTTTCTTTCTTTTGGTGTTAAGGTTTTTGAGATCTTCATATATTCTGGATTTTAACCCTCTGTCATAAGAGTAGCTAGTGAAGATTTTCTCCCATTCTGTAGGCTTTCTCATTTCTGGGCAGTAGCTTTTTAATTTGATGCCATCCCATTTATTAACTCTTGGCCTTATCTCCTAAACTTTAGGGGTTGTACCTATATGTTCAAGTGTTGATCCTACATTTTCTTACAAGATTTTCCTGTCAAATTAATTATATCCAACACCTAACTATAATGGACCAATAAAAAATATGGAATATGGAAAAATAGCCAAACTATGAACCAGTCAAGGTGTCCATTAATGGATGAATGGAATAAAGAAAATGTGAGCTTTATTCAGTCAAAATAGCTCCAATTTCAGTGTACATAGACTACTAAGCTGTTTAAAACATTCTCTCTCTGCCACAAAAAAATAAAAATAGAGTTGCACAGTTTCCAGTCTAATTTTGAGATCATTTTGAATTTCTTTTTGAACAGGTTTGAGATAAGGATCTAGCTTTATTTTTCTATGTATGGATAGCAAATTTTCCCAGCACTGTTTGTTAATAAAGCTGTATTTTCTTCACAGTGTGTTTTGGCAACTTTGTCAAAGATCAGATGAATGTAGATGTGATAATTTGTCTCTCTTTTTTCTATTCAGTTCCATTCGTCTATGTGTCTGTTTTTATGCCAGTACCATGCATTTTTGATACTATAGCTCTGTAGAATTTATCCTAAAGAATTAAACTCAGCATATTGTAGTAATGCATACATTCCCTATTTATAGCAGCACAATTATCTCCATTGAAAATTGTGATGGCAGCAGTGAATACCATTATAATGAACAGATAGTTGCCACTTTATTCCCATTCATTTTTATACTCTACTCAAACTATTTCTCCTTCCAGATTCCCTTACAAATGACTTTGTAAATCATCAAAACAGAGTTATTTATTTATTTATTTATTTATTTATTTATTTATTTGCGGTGCTGGAGATTGAACCCAGGGCCTTGTGCTTGGAAGGCACACACTCTACCAACTGAGCTATATCCCCAGCCCCAAAACAGAAGTTATTTAAAACCTAGGGAATAAATAATATCTCATATGCATAGAACAGAGACAGCCAGTGAGGTAAGGTAGGAGGGATGTGTGGGGAGGGGCTTGGGAAAATATCCTAGTGTTAAGAGTTCAATTTCTTTTAAAGTACTTGGAATTGTATGTGATACTGCAGGTAGAGCACCAATCTTGAACCATAAAGGAAAGGGCCTCAAGTGATAAGGCAGACAGATGAGAGTAGCCTTTGGCCCTAATGGCCTAGGAGCTGCCTTGTAAGTCACAGACTGCCCAACATTTAAACATTTTTTGGGGGGGGCAGTACTGGGAATTGAACTTAGGAGCACTCCACCACTGAGGCACTTTTCCAGTCATAGTTTGTATTTTATTTAGAGACAGGGTCTCACTGAGTTGCTTAGCACCTCACTTTTGATGAGGCTGGCTTTAAACTCGCAATCCTCCTGCCTCAGGCCCCGTCCTGGCCCTCTGGGATTACAGGTGTGTGCCAGCCACTCTAGGTCAGACCGTTTTTTGTTTGTTTGTTTATTTGTTTTTGTTTTGTTGTCTTGTCTTTACTTTTTTTTATTTTTACAGACTGCATTTTGATTCACTTTACACCAAATGGGGTACAACTTTTCATTTCTATGGTTGTATACAATGCAGATTCACACCACTTGTTTAATCATACATGTACATAGGGTAATAGAAGAACTAATATGCCTCTGTCTTGTTAAAGTCTACTACTTAGGGCTTCTTTCAAATGCACCTGATCCTAATCTTCATTAGGGGCCTCAAGGTAAGTGTAAAGGTCTGAATTAATTACATGTTAATAATATATTTGTTAATTACACGTTAATTACATGTTAATAATATATTTGTTATCTATTTCCAATTGTATATTCCCAAAACATTGCTTCCTGGTCAACACACCTTACCTGCCTAGCGTTACCACCCAGTTAGTCCACTGAAACTAGAATGGACTGATTTGCTGAGGCCCTCATAATCCTATCATTTCACCATGGAACATCCCTGCATTAACAGGAGGTTTTGGGGGACATCACATATCCAAACCTTAACACCCACAAAGATGCATACTAAAAATACTAACCACAGATAAAATTAAAATAGGTTTTTTCCTAAACACTTAGCAAAGAACATGTCCTCTCCTTTAACAAACATCTCTGAATTCCTACATTATCTGTCCACTCATTAGGGATGTCATTCAGACTTTAGGGACATTGGCACTTAGCATTCTTTTACTATGAACACTGCATTTTCTTAACATTATGAAGTGTTTGGTGATTACTTGTGTATTTATCACTTTTTCTGTTCTTTTATATTCTTCATCTGTTTATCTCTGTGCTGCTTTCTAAATAAAATTTGGATACCAAATTCTGTCACTAATTATATTATTTCATTTCTCATATCTTTTCATTCTCAAAAATATATAACCTATTAAGACATCAAGTTTTATAAATTACTATGAAAAATGCACACACAAATTTTAGTGGGTCAATTTTCATTCTACATTCTTGATGCGTATATGTGCTTTTCATAATTATTTTTACAGATATTATTTTCCTTTCTATATTAATAGTTTCAAATATGTATAAGTTTAACATATCATCATTACATGGTTATTTTAGTTTTATTGAGAATATATTCAGCTAGCCTAATAATTTTAAAATATCTTTCCTAATTCTATATACATATATTATATAAATATATAAATTAATAAATACATATGTGTAAATATTCCTTGACTTTATTAGTTTGTATACTTACCTTGATAAGAATTCTTGGTATTTTTTCTTTTCTCTGTTCATCCTTTCTTTCCTAGTGATCTTTTGGAAAATGTACCAGAAAATCTGTTAAAATGGGGTTCTTAAAATGGTTAAGATACCTCTTGTCCCAGAGTAAATTTGGGTATAGAGCAGATCTTGTCACTGGGCCTTGGACCAGATTATGAAAGGACAGCTTCCTCTTTCCACCTATACTTTTGCACCTTTACAGCCAGGGTATCTCCTTCGAGTCATCAGTAAATGTTCTCATTCTCCTTTTGCAGTGATACAGTCCCATCCCAGCCTTCAGTTTTATGTAGTAAGTCTCTCTCATGCATTCCCATGCATGTGAATCTTTTAGTATCCATTACTCTGTACAAGTGAAAAACCTGCCTCCTTTTGCTATCCTGTAGGCCCCCAACTGTAGTTTCTGCCTACTGCTGTACATTTTTACCCATTATAATTACACAATTTTCTATTCTTACATGTTAAGACAAGTGGTTAAAACTTAAAGTACTACTTTAAATTTAATCTTAACCTGAAGTTTCAAGTGCTTTTCTCCACTTACGACGTCATTAAGAAACTAAAATTGTATTTTTCTTTTAAGTGTCATCTCCTCCTAAAGTATTACACATAGATGTTTATACAGAAAACAAGGGCATTTTTTAAAAGAAATAACATCTAACATGTTTCTACTTTTCTTTAAAATAATATGTTTACATCCAAAAGAGTGGATGTTATTGATCATGAAAAGTTCGTACATCAATGTTCCTAGGAGATATATTCATAAAAGCTAAAACCTAAAAAAAAATCCCTCAAAAATGGTCACTAATTTTTAAAAATAGGACTGTGTGACAGTTTTTCTAAAATCATATTATGCTTATCATGTCTCACTCTTTCTAAGTGAAAAAAAAAAACACAACACTCTTTTGTAATGAAAGAAACCAATACAAGATTTTGTACTTATTCTTCTGAAGCACTAAATTTTAGGAACATTAAAGTACTAAATTTGAGTTCTCATGTTAGTTTGGGTAAACACAAGAACACATAAAATTGAAAAAATGATTACACTAATCATTTGCGTAATCATAATTTTTCTGCTTTTTAAAATATGATTGCATGTAGGATATCCTCTTGGTTTTATGGACCTTAATAGATAAAACTATGCTTATTATTAGTTAATTTATATTTATAAAAATTATAAAGTTGATAATAACAAAAAATTTCACTTAATACAATCAGTACCTCTCATAAAAGTAAATGTCATATATCAGAAGACATTTGCTATACACTATACAAATAGGAATTATATACTGACTTTGCTGTCTTTCCATTTTTTCTTTCTGAAAACTTGGAAACTATTAAAATAGCTCCCCTCTTTCAACTATATAGTATTTCTACATGAATTATTAAACAAGAATTAAATGTGGTTCTATAATGTTGATTTTATCATCTTGCCTTACATAATTATTTTTCCTACTTGCTGTTTGTATAGAACATCAAATATAAGATGCAAAATTATTGTTTGCAGTTAACTTTTTACAGAAGCTTTTATATATAATTGTGTCTGTAATAATTCACTTTGTGTAATTAAGTATTAGAAAGCAAATAATTTTCTCATTCACTTCATATGATTTCTATATTTACTGGAATCAACTACATATATGTGTGTGTATATATATATACATGTATACATTTGGTATACATATATATATATAGTATTGCTATCTTTTAAAAAAATGAGTGGAAACTTGGTTGCATTTTTAGTAAAAAATAAGAGGAAAAAAGCTTTCAATAACTGAAGGTTCTTAATATTCTAAGGAATTCCAAAGAAAGATTGGCTCTAAGTTTCCATGTTTCTTGAAATACACATTCCAACATGCCATTCCTGTTCTGCTCACAACACCATAACTTCTTGTTCAACATTTTCAAGCCCTTTAGAAATAAAGTTTTGTAACTACTATTAATGAGATATATGCAATTTTGCATTTCAGTATCATGTGACTGATTCAAATTCAGTTCCTTTCCGTTCCTTGTTATAATTCTAGCAATGGTTATCTTCATTAAAACATACAATGACCTATTATTGTAAAGGAGTATTATTGAAGCAGGAGTAGATTCTACATTAAAGTTAAGAACTTAAGTAGTAATTACCATAAATATCCCATTTAGGGATATAGGAAGATAATTGTATACTCTATGTTGCACAACTTATCTTTATAAAGGCAAGACAATAACTGTTACAGCCACTCTTAATGATATTCAATTTTTAACTATGCCAATTTATATTCAGATTTTTTGACAGCTGGCTTGCCCCATGCTTGAAATTTATGTCTGTATAGGTTCCTTTTTTTATTTACAGAGATAATGCATAGTATAAATGAGTTTGTGATGGAAATAACTGTTACTTAAAAATGAAACAAAATTAAAATAACCTTTTTAGAATGCTCTCAAGTTATGAACCCTCATATGTAATTGGAAAGATAATAAATATGCTATTAATATTTTATTAGCTTTAATCCACTCAGGACCTTTACACATACTTTCAAAAAGGTAGTAGTTCCCTATTTCTAGATAAGTTCACTAATTAAGATTAGATTCAGCTGCATTTAAAGGAAACCCCAAATAATTGATGTTAAAAAGAGAGAGGCATATTTAGTTCTATTACAAATATCTGTATATTGGACAGTCTGTGACTTATAAGGCAGCTCCTAGGCCATTAGGGGCAAAGCCTACTCTCATTTGTTTGGCTTATCATTTGAGACACAGCCCTTTCTTTTACAGTTCAAGATAGCTGCTACATCTCCAGTATTACATTCAATTCCAAGTAGTGGAGATTTGGGAAGAAGAACATGTCCTCTCTTTTAACAAACACCTCTTAGCAAATACAAAATATACAGATAATACCTTGTATTCTATCAGATCACAATGGAATGAAATTAGAAATCAACAACAAAATAAAAAACAGAAACTACTCTGACACTTGGAGACTAAATAATATGCTAGTGAATGATGCATGGATAGCAGCAGACATCAGAGAGGAGATTTAAAAAAATTCTTAGAGGGAAATGAGAACAATGATAAAACATATCAAAATCTCTGGGATGCTATGAAAGCAGGACTAAGAGGAAAACTCATTGCAGGGAGTGCACTCAATAAAAGAAGAAAAAGTCAACAAATAAATGACCTAACATTACAGTTCAAAGCCCTAGAAAAAGGACAGATCAACACCAAAACTAGTAGAAGACAGGAAATAATTAAAATCAGACCTTCAAAGAAGAACTAATTCCAATAATCCTCAAAGTATTTCATGAAATAGAAAAGAAGGGGACCCTTCCAAGCACATTCTATGAAGCTAGTATCACTCTAATACCAAAACCAGAGAAAGACACATCAAGGAAAGAAAACTTCAGACGAATATTCTTGATGAACATAGATGCAAAAATTCTTAACAAAATTCTAGTAAATCACATACAAAAATATATTTAAAAGATATTGCACCATGATCAAGTGAGTTTCATCCCATGGACGCAAGATTGGTTCAACATATTGAAATCAATAAATGTAATTCATCACATCAATAGACTGAAAGTTAAGAATCATATGATCAGCTTAATAGATGCAGGAAAAGCATTTGATAAAATACAACACCACTTTTTAAGCTCAAAACACTAGAAAAAATAGGGATAGCAGGAACGTACCTCAACAATGTAAATGCTATCTATGCTAAGCCCACAGCCAACATCATTCTAAATGGAGAAAAACTTAAAACATTCCTTCTAAAAACTGGAACAAGGCAGGCATGCCCTCTTTCACCACTTCTATGCAACATCATCCTTGAAATTCTAGCCAGAGCAATTAGACAGACTAAAGAAATTAAAGGGATATGAATAGGAAAAGAAGAACTCAAACAATCACTATTTGTGGATGACATGATTCTATATAGAGAGGATTCAAAAAAATTCCACCAGAAGACTTCTAGAACTACTAAACGAATTCAGCAAAGTACCAGGATATAAAATCAACACTCATAAATCTAATGCATTTCTATTTATAAATGATGAATCCTCTGAAAAAGAAATAAGGAAAACTATTCCATTCACAATAGCCTCAAAAAACGAATAAATAAAAGAGGTGAAAGATCTCTACAATGTAGACCACAGAACACTGAAGAAAGAAACTAAAAAACCCTAGAAGATGGAAAGATTTCCCATGTTTTTGGATAGGCAGAATTAATATTGTCAAAATGGTCATACTACCAAAAGTGCAATACAAATTTAGTGCAATTCCAATTAAAATCCCAATGAAATAATTCATAGAAATAGAGAAAGCAGGGACTGGGGTTGGGGCTGGGCTCAGGGGTAGAGCACTTGTCTAGGACATGTGAGGCACTGGGTTCGATCCTCAGCACCACATAAAAATAAATAAATAAATAAATAAATAAATAAATAAATTTAAAAAGAAGAAATAGAGAAAGCAATCATAAAATTCATTTGGAAAAATAAGAGACCCAGAATAGACAAAGCAATGCTGAGCAGGAAGAATGAAACAGGAGGTATCAAAATACTCGACCTTCAACTATATTACAGAGCAATAATAACAAAAATGGCATGGTATTGCTACTAAAACAGACAGGGTAGACCAATGGTAAGAATAGAGGACACAGAGACAAACCCACATAAATACATAAATCTCATACTAGACAAAGGTGCCAAAAACATACAATGGAAAAAAGATAGCCTCTTTCACAAATGGTGCTGGCAAAATTGGAAATCCATAAGCACCAAAATGAAATTAAACTCCTATCTATCAAGGACCTAAGAATTAGACCAGAGACCCTACACCAAATAGAAGAAAAAGTAGGCCCAAATCTTCATCATGTTGTCTTAGGATGAGACTTCCTTAACATGACTAACAAAGCACAAGAAATAAAAGCAGGAATCAATAAATGGGATAGAGTCAAACTAAAAAAAATACTTTTTCTCAGCAAGAGAAACAATCAATAATGTGAAGAGAGAGCCTACAGAGTGGGAGAAAATCTTTGCCACACCCACTTCAGATAGAGCACTAATTTCCAGAATTTATAAAAAATTCAAAAAGTTTTGCACCAAGATGTGCCAAGAATACAAATAATCCAATCAATAAATGGGCTAAGGAAATGAGCAGACACTTAACAGAAGAGGATCTACAAGCAATCAACAGTTATGTGAAAAAATGTTCAACATCTCTTGTAATAAGAGAAATGCAAATCAAAACTACCATAAGATTTTATCTCACCCCAATTAGAATAGCTATTATCTAGAATACAAGCAACAACAGGTGTTGTCGAGGATGTGGGGAAAAAGGTACACTCATGCATTGCTGGTGAGGTTGCAAATTGGTGTAACCACTTTGGAAAGCAGTGTGAAGATTTCTTAGAACACTTGAAATGGAACCACCATTTTACCCAGCTATCCCACTCCTTGGCCTATACCCAAAGGACTTAAAACCAGCATACTACAGTGACACAGTCACATCAATGTTTATAGCAGCTCAATTCACAATAGCTAGATTGTGGAACAAACCTAGATGCTCTTCAATAGATGAATGGATAAAGAAACTGTGGTATATATACACAATGGAATATTACTCAACCACAAAGAATAATAAAATTATGCAATTTTCAGGTAAATGGTGTTGGAAAATATCATGCTAAGTAAAATAAGCCAATTCCAAAAAACCAAAGGCCTACTGATTTCTCTGATAAGTGGATGATGATACATAACTGGGGGGCAGGGGCATAGCAAGGGAAGAATGGAGGAAGGATGGATTGTGTAGAGGGAAATGGGTGGGGAGGGGGGCGGGGGGATGAAAGATAAATAAGACAAACATCATTACCATATATACATTTATGATTACACAAACGGTGTGACTCTACTTCATGTACAACCAGAGAAATGAAAGTTGTACCCCATTTGTGTACAATGAATCAAAAAATAATTTTAAAAAATACATCTCAGAATTCCTACATTTTCTGTCCATTCATATGTGATGTCATTCAGATTTTAGGGACACTGGGAATGACAAGATACTGGAGGAAGGCTATTTTTATTTTCTATGGCAGAGATAGAATAGAACATTTTTAACAGCTTAGTAGTCTATGTAAACTGTTGTTTAATATCTAAAATTGAAACTCATTATAACTGCAGAGTACCCTAATGTTAAGAGTTCAATTTCTTTTAAATAAACAGTTAGTACTGAAATTTGGTGACCATAATATTGTTTTCAATTTTCTTTGCTAAGTGTTCAGAAAAAATACACTATTTTTAATTCCATCTGTTATTACTATATTTTAATATGCAGCTTGGTGGGTGCCTCACCTTGTGCCCAGAGAAATGAAGTTGGCTGATCATGGAATAATCTCTGAAACCTCAAGTCGAAACAAACTTTCCCTCCTCCAAGTTATACACTATTTTTAATTCCATCTGTTATTACTATATTTTAATATGCAGCTTGGTGTTATGATTAGATGTGAGGTGTCCCCCCAAACGTTCCTCTGTCAATACAGGAATGTTCTCTGGTGAAATGATTGGATTGTGAGAGCCTTAAGCAAATCAGTCCATCCTAGTTTGAAAGGACTATCTGGGGGGTAACTCTAGGCAGGTGGGGTATGGCTTGAGGAAGTGGGTCACTGGAAGGGTGGGTCACTGGAAGGGTGTACCCCGGAAGAGTTCACCTTCCCCAAGGCCCCTTTTTCACTTTCTCCCTTTGCCTTCAGGTCACCGTGAATGAAGCAGTTCTCTTCCACCCCAACTTTCTGTGATGCTCTTCTGCCTCACGTTGTGCCCAGAGAAATGAAGTTGGCTGATCATGGAATAATCTCTGAAACCTCAAGTCAAAACAAACTTTCCCTCCTCCAAGTTATTCTTGTCAGGTATTTTGGTCCCAGTAATAGAAATTTAACTAACACAGTAAGAGGAAGATAGGATGGTGGGAAGGATATTATTCTATGTTGGGATCTAGTGACAGTGCTCTTGCTCTCATCTTCTAGTTCCACAGTGCATGTCATCTTTCTAATACTACACAACCCTCCAAAATCTTCTGCAGTGGTTAATTCCATACCACTTTACACAATGAAGGGTTTAATCCTCTGTCTCTACTCTTCTATCTTAAGCCCTATGCTAAGGTTAGGGGAGGGACTACTCTGCCCAGAATTCATAGAAAACAAGAAATGGAAGAGAGAAAACTGATCCAATGAAACATGAGGAGATGGTGCAAGATGATCTGTTTTCTTTATGAATTATTGAAGAAAAAAGAAAATACTCATTAATATCTTGATTTTTCCCAAAATTTTCTTACTCAGGAAAGTACTATGTACCATCTCCAAAATCACTAGTGTAACTTTCCTATATTTGAACCAAGTCCTAAGGGATTAGCATAGTTTCCTGTGTCACATCCTGAAACTGATCTTAGTTTTACATAAAAAACATGACACGGGCTATAGAGATGGTTTAAAATCACTGTAAAAGTATTTTTCTTAATCCCATAGTATTTCCTCTGATTCCAATGCAAAACATGTATGATTTTATTGCTACAAAAATAAAATAGCAAAGCAATAGTGAAGAAGAAGAGCAATGCAGGAGGCATCATAGTACCTGATCTGAAATTATAGTATAGAGTTATAGTAACAAAAACAGGTTGGTAATGACATCAAAATAGATATGAAGACCAATAGAGCAGAACAGAAGACACAGAGAAAACTCCACACACTTACAACCATATGATACTTGACAAAGTTGCCAAAAATATATTTTGGAGAAAAGACACTATTTAACAAGTGGTGCTGGGAAAACTGGATAGTCATATGCAGAAAAATTAACTTAGATTCATATCTCTTACCTTACACAAAACACACTGAAATGGATCAGACTTAGGAATTAAACCGGAAATCTTGCAATTGCTAGGAGGAAACAGATGGTCGATACTCTATCAAATTGGTGCTGGCCCTGATTTCCCTAACAAGACCCTCAAAGCATAAGAAATAAAATTTAAAAAATCAGTAAGTGGGATTCCATAAAATTAAAAAATCTATTGCCCAGTAAAGGAAACAGGAGTAGAAAGAGAAAGCCTCCAGAATGAGAGAAAATCTTTGCAAGCTACTCCTCCAATTATTATTAATATCTAAAAGAACTCAAAAAACTTAACATCCCCAAAACCAAATAACCAATCAACAAATGGGCAAAATGACTACATAGAAATTTCTCAAAAGAAGAACCACAAATGGACAACTAATATATGAAAAAACATATTCAACATATTTAGCAATAAGGGAAATGTAAATCAAAACTGCACTAAGATTTCATCTTACTCTAGTCAGAATGGCAATGATCAACACTACAAACAAAAATAAATGCAGATGAGAATGTGGGGGGAAAGGTACACTTGTACATTGTTGGTAGTACTGCAAGCTACTATAATTGGAAAGCAGTATGAAGATTCCTTGAAAAACTAGAATGCAGCCACCATTATGACCCAGATATTCCACTCCTTGGTATTTTCCCCAAAAAACTAAAATTGGCATATTATAGCAATACAGCCATCTCAATGTTTATAGCAGCAGAATTCACAATAGCTAAATTATGAAATCAACCCAGGTGCTGTCAACAGATGAATGAATTAAGAAATTGTGGCATACATACTTGGTGGAGTTCTACTCAGCCATAAAGAAGAATGAATGAATGGAAATGGATGGAAATGGAGAGCATAATGCTAAGTGAAATAAGCCAGACTCAGAAACTCAAAAGTCAAATGTGTTTTCTCATATGTGGAAGCTAGAGCAAAATACAGGAAAGGACAAGGGAAATGTTGAATACCATAAAGATTTAGGGGAGATCAGTAGTTGGAAGAAGATTGAGAAGTAGAACAGAGGGATGGGAAAGAGGAGGCAATGCAGAATGAATTCTTAAAAAATCATGTTATGTGCCTACACAAATATACCACAGGGAATTTCACCTTTATGTATGAGTAAAAAGAACCAATCAAATATAAATAAATAGATGAACAAAAGGAAGTCTAATAGAGTAGAGGAAGAAGAACTGGGCAAGGGAGGAAGGATGGAAGGGAAAAGGGGGGATTGTGAACTGAAATTAAATTCCATGCATGAATAATTTTGTTCAGACGAACTCTACTATTCTGCATAACTATAAAGCTCTAAACAATATAAAAATAAAAAAATACTGATGATCGCAAAAAAATTACTTATTTCTTCTGAAATGCAATACATTTTTTTACAATTAACTGGTAGTGTGGGGAAATGTTGTTGATTTTGTTTAAAATGGTGTTGTTTACTCATTATCTAGAACAATAAGTTATTTTAATAAAATGGCATCAGTTCAAATTTGAGACAAATCATGTGTGTTCTCAAGGTATATTTTGAAGTAGTCACAGAAATTAAGTTTGTGGTATAGTCTTTTAGTGCTTATGCTTTTTATTTCATAATTTAAATTAGCTTTATAAACATTACAGAATTCTTTGTGAATAATTTGGAGATAACATGTCAGAGAAAGGCTCACACTTTATTCAGATTATTTCTACAACCACATTTATAGGCATCTAGAAATGTTTTTCAAAAACTTCATGTAGGAATGCATTTGCACAGGGTAATTATAAGAACTAAATGAGAAATAATGAGAAAATTATAACCACTTTACATAATTTAGAAGTGAAATGCAAAGTCAAAATAATATATTTAATATTGTATTAAGAAAGTCAAATTCCTACAACCTTCAAAACTGGCTTTTTATTAAAAATTATTATAAGAATTCTAATAAATATTGTAAATTACAGTTGAATGTAGGAGTTAAGTTTCAAATTATATTTTGTTTAGTTATTTTTAACTCAAAAGGCTCAAAAGTACTCTATATATGATTATTTAATGTGTAATTTCAGAAAAAAAAATTTCAAGAATATATAAATAGATGTATTATATATATGTATGTGTATATGTTTCATACTTAATAAACTTAAATTATCCTTTATTCATTAAAAATACTAAAGCTATTTCATTTTCCATAGAAACTTTTAAAAGTAACAAAATGAATGAGCCCAGAAACTAAGTATTACAGTATTTCTTAAGGTATGAGCTGAATATTTGTTTTGACATGATAACCATTTCTCCATTTTCAGCAACAGTACCTGAATACTTCTCTATAGAGCAACATTTTACTATGTAGAGTTTTGCAGACTCAGCTCACAAAGGTGTGCTTGTAAACCAGAGCTAACTTATCACAGTGAATGGTTTATAGATGAACATGTGATCCAGTCTGTTATATATAGACTGCTAATTCAGTGAAGCAGAGAACAGAAAATGTGTTATTAGGGAAACCCAGGAAATAAACTAGCTACACTGTTATGTTATATGAGGACCTGCACAAGAGTAAATGGTAGGTAATATATATCAAATGAAGATGCAGATGAGCTTATATAACTTGCAGTTTGAACAGAAAATTTAAATATGTGTCTAACTAAATCACATAAAAGGGTGTAACACTTTGTCTTTTAGCTTTCTACTCATTTTACTTGCACTAAAAGCAGTACACAAAAATATGCAAAATAGATGATTGGAGAGTGTAAATATCTTCTGGGTACCTGCACAGTAAATCTGTTAATTTATATTTGTTACAATGGTGTAATTGAAACATGCCACAGCAGCCATTTGCTGTCTGAACTGAAGTTTTGACTCAATGACTCAAGGTTTATTTTAGGGAATTGAACAAAGCTGACTTTGACTTTACCATGACAATTAAATATTTGTGGAATGATAGAAGTTCCCCTTTTTAATTATAACATGTATATTTATTAGCATAAAGTAAAAAGCTTCACTGTGAAGCCTTTCTGAACAGCCCATACTGATTTCATTCCCGTCTAAAAACAGTAGACATGATCAACCTGCTCTAAGAATAGAAAACAAACACTTTCTGTGGATTATACTTTTCAACTGCATAGATTTTAGTAAACCTTGCATTAGCTTCATCACTGACATGTTGCAATCAAACCCACAG
This sequence comes from Glaucomys volans, assembly GCA_020662805.1. Taxonomy (NCBI): domain Eukaryota; kingdom Metazoa; phylum Chordata; class Mammalia; order Rodentia; family Sciuridae; genus Glaucomys; species Glaucomys volans. The sequence continues at coordinate 77,648 of JAJEJO010003135.1, forward strand.
TCACAGAGCTGAAGGAAATATATCTGCTTCCAGTGGAACATTATTTACCAGCAATTTTTAACAAGTATTTCATAGTGCAAATGCTTAGTATCCATGTACATTTTTGTGTAAAAGGGAATTCTTCCAATCATACCCTTAATTTATCACCTTATTTTATTTTTACAGACTGCATTTTGATTCATTTTACACTAATGAGGTACAACTTTTCATTTCTATGGCTTTACACAATGGAAATTCACACCATTCGGGTAATTATACATGTACATAGGGTAATAATGTCTGTCTCAGTCCACTATTTTTCTCTCCCCCATCCCCTCCCACTCCATTTCCCTCTACAAAATCCAAAGTTCCTCCATTCTTCTATCACTCCCACTGCCACCCCCACTTGTTACGTATCATTATCCATTTATCAGAGAAAATATTCAGCCTTTGGTTTTTTGGGCTTGGCTTATTTCACTTAGCATGATACTCCACAACTCCATTCATTTATCTGCAAATGTCATAATTTTATTTTTCTTTATGGCTGAGTAATATTCTATTGCTTCTATATACCACAATTTCTTTAACCATCAACTGAAGGGCATTTAGTTTGGTTCCACAATCCAGCTATTGTGAATTGAGCAGCTATGAACATTGATGTGGCTGCTTTACTGTAGTATTTGGATTTTAAGTCCTTTGGGTATAGGCCAAGGAGTGAGATAGCTGGGTCAAATGGTGGATCCATTCCAAGTTTTCTGAAGAATCTCCATACTGCTTTCCAGAGTGGCTACACCAATTTGCAACCCCACCAGTAGTGCCTTTTTCCCCACATCCATGCCAACACTTATTATTGCTTGGGTTCTTGATAATAGCCATTCTAATTGGGGTAAGATGAAATATTAGGGTAGTTTTGATTTGCATTTCTCTAATTACTAGAGATGATGAACACTTTTTCAAATATTTGTTGATCACCTGTATATCTTCTGTGAAGTATCTACCCAGTTCCTTAGCCCATTTATTGATTGGGTTCTTTGTATTTTTGGTTCTTTATAAATTTTTTGAGTTCTTTATAAATTTTGGAGATTAGTGCTCTGTCTGAAGTGCATGTGGGAAAGATTTTCTCCCACTGTGTAGACTCTATTTTCACATTATTGTTTCCTTTGTTGAGAAAAAGCTTTTTAGTTTGAATCCATCCCATTTATTAATTCTTGCTTTTATTTCTTACACTCTTGGGATCTTGTTAAGTAAGTCTGGTCCTAAGCCAACACAATGAAGATTCGGGTCTACTTTTTCTTCTGTTTGGTGCAGGGTCTCTGGTCTAATTCCTAGGTTTTGGTTTTTTTTAATATTTTTTACTTGTTGGTGGACACAATACCTTTATTTATTTTTATGTGGGGTTGAGGCTCGAACCCAGTGCCTCACCCACGCTAGGTGAACGTTCTACCACTAAGCCGCAACCCCAGCCCTGAATTCCTAGGTTCTTGATTCATTTCGAGTTGAGTTTTGTACAGGGTGAGAGATAGGAATTTAATTTCATTTTAATGCATATGGATTTCCAGTTTTGCCAACACCATTTGTTGAAGAGGCTATCTCTTCTCCATTGTATGTTTTTGGCACCGTTGTCTAGTACTCATGTGGGTTTGTCTCTGTGTCTTCTATTCTGTACCATTGGTCTACCTATTTATTTTGGTGCCAATACCATGCTGTTTTTGTTACTATTGGTCTATAAGGAATCCACATCAACTCTTGAATTTTTGTTGTAACTTGGGGAAAGAGCACATGTTTTCTTAACCTTAGAATTTCTAAAGGTACATGCCCTAATTTTAGAATCAAAAAATTATAGTTATTCACCAATTTCTCTTGAGACCTCAAGAACTTTTCTGGCAAACATTTTATTTATCTTTTCCTTCATTGTGAAATTAATTAACATTACTCCAGTTTGCTTTCTCATCTTCCACTCTTCTGCATACCAGGCTTTCCCTTCTTTACCTAACCATAAAGTTTCAAGAAAAGAGAAAGAGAAAAACAGGCAAAAGAAAAGTTTGTCATTTTTTCAGTATAAATTGAATTGACTCCCTTTTCTTTTTCAGGCTTTACCTGTGAGTCCCATTCCCTCTTGACCCATTATATTCTATCATTTTATTTTTATCTATCTTCCTTGCTAACTCCTTTTCTACTCTGTCTTTTAGGGATATAAAAAAAATACTTGCTTATCCAATAGCCAGTTCCACTCTGGATACCTGCTAATTCAACCTCACTTTTGTTGTGGTAGTCCTTCTTCCACTCTATTGCTCAGGGAGATGTTTACTCCATCCCCTACACAAAGGCATATCCTGAGTAAACTGAATCAATCACAGTGGCTACATTTCCTTTCTAGCAAAATGTTTGAGAGGACTATGTTTTTTGTTCTGTTCAATGAGACTTTATGACAGATTTGATGGGATACTTCTGGGGAAAACTAACTTATTAAACAAAAAAGAGGTCATAAATACAAAGGTTGCTCATCTTTGGTTTTGCCTTAATATAATGTCTGTTATTGATGCTGTATTGTTGTAGCCATAATGAAGCCTGCTGAGGTGTAGATTTCCAAAATAAAGATAGTGAGACACACAGAGACACAAAGAGAGAGAGAGAGAGAGAGAGAGAGAGAGAGAGAGAGAGAGAGAGA
>JAJEJO010003135.1:86592-98585 GCA_020662805.1 Glaucomys volans
TAAAAGCTTGCAAAATCAAGGCTGACTTATCTTTCCTTGAAGAGACAAAGCTAGAACAAAAAATATCTAGACTGATAGCAGTGTTCACTGCCTATGGCTTTATATTTATTTAATTAGGAGATATAGTTTTCTCTGTAAAATAAAAGTGGAAGGAAAGACTTAGTTTATATTTTAAATTTTTGAATTGCAATTACTCAAGTTACTGAGATTGTTTTTGTCTTAATAGAAGTATCTTAACAGAAAATTCACCAAAGCCCAGATGCTATACTATCTTGAAGAAAAAACTTATGGAATTCCATAGAAGTGAAATTGGTTTTATATACAAGGAAGCTGAGAATTTTCCTAACTCAACTATACTGGATATAGTTGATGCTTTACTAGTTTACTCTAAATTCTTTTCTATATTCATTGATCTTCCTGTGCAAACTGGTTATGTCTTTATCTGAAGAGATGTTTGAGGAATCTGACTTCTTTGAAGAAAAATTGAGACACTAAATATAGAAAAATAGTGAAGCTGATTATCCCACAGCATTGAACTTGCATGTCCTTCAAAAGAGAGAATAACTGACCCCATTATTGGGCAGCTTGGACAGTTTCAATGAACAAAAAACGCTCTGTGTTGAATCTTCATTTGTATATGACAAATTCTCAGATTTTATTCTTTGGCTCTGTTGCATATTCAAGTTGAAATCATTATAACCAAATAATTGTGGTTCTGGGAAACAGAGCAACATTTGTAAAGTCAAAAGGAACTCTTTGAAATTTTCCTCTTTTAAAGCCAGGTCTAGACCAAATAAGAAGCTTGTTACAAGATGAATTACATACCACTGTCCGTACACTTTGAACATATTCGTTTGCTTTATTGTATAATGAAATCAAAGTCACTATTAAAATCTCACTAGAATGGTTGGGTTAAATTCTTCTTTTATAAGATATCATAGCATATTGATTAATGTAGCTAAGCTGTTTTAATAAATAGCTATGCTATGTTAATAGTTTTGTGACCAACCAAAAATCTATCACTAACAATTTATTTGTCCACATCATAAATGGAAGCATTCAGGGCTGGGACTATAGCTCAATGGCAGAGTGCTTGCCTAGCATGTGGATCCTCAGCACCATTATTTATAAAAACAAACAAATAAAGATGTGCCGTCCATCTAAAACTACAACAATAACAAAAAACAACAACAAATAAATGGAAGCAATCATTTCCTTATCAATAACAATTAATTTACTTCTTGAAAAAGTGAACAAGTTTCATTATACAAATGATGACAGTTAAAAAAAAATAACATCACAGGAGAACTAATTATAATGGATAAACTTCAAATTGCCCACATCTCTGTAATCAGCAGGCCTAGGAAATAATCAGCCCTCCCAGAAATGTAATCATCAGTGACAGCAATGTGAAAACATTAACAGCAGCAGAAGGAAGATCAGAACAATATACAATTCTTTATCAGTGTCAATATAGTATATGTATATATAAACTCCACGAAGATATTCAATTTACAAATGTTCAATTTTTATATTCAATTTACAAATAGCTATTAAACCCACGAAATCATGATTGCTATCCAAATTCCATGATTCCAAATTTTGGGATTGTGGATAGGGTTTGGAAATTCTCACAGAAGTGCGACATTATCCTAAAATTATGCAACTTGATAAATCTTTCTCTTTTTTCTTTTCTGCATTTCTGTGATACCTGAATATGCAGCCATGTCACACAACTATCTTTGGCTTTAAAATTGGCTCTTTTCTGAGTTTCAATTTCTGAAGTGAATAACAGCTGGTAATTATCTAATTTAATCCATTCAGCTGCTCTCAACTTCTACAATAAACATGGTTAGCTCTTCATTACAACTATGTGGAGAAATATCTGAAGGAACGAAGATAATTGTACTACTTGTTCCAGTTAATCCTAATTTTATAAGCATAATACTTTGCTAATTTACATTTATTTCTGCCTAAATCATTGTAAGAGTACTGTGTCCAATTATAGACTGGGACTTACAAGAACAGTTCGTGGAATGCTTGCATTTTAACATCAGAATGATAATTTATTGACAAAACTACATAATAATGATTTGGCATTCAATAATTATGTAACGTCATTATGAATATTTTATCTATAGTGAACCTATAGATAATATAACCATATTCTATTCCTCATTATCAAAAATTTTGTATAAATTAATGGAAAGGAATTAGAACTTAAATAGAAATATCGTAACTCTGTCTTAGCAGAGAAAGAAGACATTGCATCCTCAAAGTATGACAAATATTAAGATTTTTGTGTCACGAAAACAAAAAGTTAACACATACTTAAGAATTTTCAAAAGATATTTTACAATATTCTTCATGGAATGAAAGATTTTTAAAATCTAAATCTTTCATTAGATTATGCTTTCACTAAAAACATAGTCTTATCTCACAGAATCAATAAACTTTCCTTCTTGGAAACAATAAGAGAAAGTTTATGAGCCCTCCAAGGACAGGGAAAACAAGAGGTTTGGGGGAATGAGATGTACCTGAAATTTTCTACACCTGGAAGAAAATGAAAATAAAATCATTTATTTTAGCAGACTTTTGTTGGGAGGGGATAAAAGCACAGGAAAAGGATAGAAAATATATTTAAAATGTTGTGGTTATCAACCACAACTGAACAGTTCCATGTTAGTTTTAGTGTGTCTTGCTCCACTCTTCATCACAATAGCCATTGTAAATACCTCATGCCTTTTCAAAACTCCTATATCTCCATTCCCCATTCTTGTTTCTCAAAGAGAAAAAAATTCAGAAGAAAGGAAGATTCGGCAGCCTTTTGCTCATCTGAGGTAATTCATTTATTATATCATTATATGAAAACTACTAGAATGCAATCAATGTCACCATCATTTTTTAAAATCTGGGTACTTCTATGGGTCTCCTTGCATTCACCTAATGATTGTGAAGTCCCACCTTCTGTAATTTTTCCTCATTGACATTATCAGCAGAAACATTTCAAAAATTTTTGAAATTTTTTAGAAAATTTTTTACAAAAAATTTCTAATTTTTAACAGTTATTGAAATCAAAAAAGCTTTTTTAATGTAATGAATTTACTTTAGTATTGTATGACTGTTAGGTGATTCTATTTTTAATGTATTTTCTTGTTTTAGTCATTTTTAGCATGAATGAAATAATAATGAATAATTTCAAAAGAGTGTATAGGATTATTAAATCTGTTCTTTGTTTTATGAAAGGCTTCTAATAAATGATAGAAAACCAAAAATCAATCCTTAGAACTGCTCAATAAAAAGTTAGATTTAATTGTTTCCACTGAACTTTGATGGCGAAACAACAATTAAAGATGAAAATGTGAGGTTACCCTTCTTGGAAAAGAAACATAAATGAGAAAATGGGTCAACTATTAAAGCCATGAATGCTAGCAATGATGTTTCATTCCACACAGAAGGCTGAGGAAGATCAAAGATAAATAAATATACCAATTTGCAAAGGCTTAGGAATCTGAAAGAGAGAGTCAAGGAATAAAAAATAAAACAATAAAATAATGACCAAAGATAGAAGTTTATGAGGAGAGCTGGTGATATATGAGACCAGAGAGATAAGAGTGAGATTTGTGAGCCATAATGAGGAATTTAAACCTGGAGAAGAGAAATAAATAATTTGATATTTGGAAATTTTATGTTACTTTACTTGGTTACTGGCTGAATCTGAGAAAATACCAGATAGGTAATAGAATATCTTCCAGGCTTCCAGGTTAGTTGACTGAATGGATGATATACTACCATCAGCTGTGAAAGTAAACTGAGGAAACAGATTTGAGGACTAAAAGAATGTATTCTCTTTCAGACATTTTCAAATGTGTTTCCATTTGGAAAGTTTGAGTTAAAATGCCAAATAAATGATTGTTAGTACATATTTAAAAATCAGGAGAGAAGCCAAAACTCTATGAGTTTGGGGATCAATTTTATATTAGATAATAATTGATATCATGTACATCTACAAAATCAAAGGATTCATATGTGGATGAAGAGAAGAAAGAATAAAAGTTAATAAAAGTTGACAAAAGTTCCTACAGTAATAAAGGAAATTCAGAAGAAAATCTGTAGAAGAATTATAAGAAAAATGAAAATAGCTTAGATTTGAAGAAGGCAAAAGAATGTGCTATCTATTGAAAAGGAGATGCTTAGTACTGTTAAAGTGTGGAAGCAACCTAAAAAATAAAGGTAAGAATAATGTCCATTGGATTTGGTGAGAAGAAGCTCAATGGGAAAATTAGTAAAAGCAGTTTTAAATATGTGATGATTTTCCAAAATATCATAGTTGGACCTGAGGAAAGGAAGTATGGGGTAAAGAAAACAGGTAATTTTCAAGAAGTGGGAATATGTTGAAAATCAAATATCAGTAGTCTGGACTGATGCCAGTTTTTATCCAATATGTATGTCCAATGGAAGTATTTTTAATAATACAAATTTACAAATATAAAATTAGGTACAGGCTTTGGAAGAAATCAGTGTATGAGACCATGAACTTAATAGCTTCATGGTTACTCAGTCTGTGATAATAATGAAGCAATGAATAAAGGAGGAGTTTATTAGATTCCAGAGATTTAAATATGCTTGCCAGAATCAGAAGGAAAAACAAAAAAGAATATCTCTACTTGCATCTACTAGCAAGCAGATCCTAAAGCAAAGGTTTATGAAAAAGGGAAGTGAATCAAAGAAGGAAGAAAAACCAATAGGCATCTGTTACTGAACTAACTCCTGCTTGTTATCAAGCATGACTGTTTGCTCATTCTGGAAGTTGACAATCAAGGCCATCTCCAGGAGTCCTTTTGAGACAAAGAAAGACAAGTTCCTCTAGTGGTTCTGTTGCTCAACAGTTCACCAAGAAGTTGAACTTTGCGGTTCTGCACAAATGATTTCCCTGCAATCAGAAGTTCTGGGGCATGATGCAAGACATGCACCTATGCAGGAATGGTTGTACCCTTAGAGGATGGTTAGAGTTTAAACAAAGTTGATTAACAGGATACTCTTGGATTAGAACAAAAAGGCAAAGAGTACTAAAGGTAATTTGGATCTATACCTAAAGTGATACATAAGGAAGACTTGACTGAGACCAAATTATAGATGAGATTAAGCATATTGAACAAAACATGATATCTTAGAAAATTTAATGATCCATGATGGAATTGAAAAAATTCCATTCTAGATTCTACTCATTATTCTACAAATCAAAGATCTAGTATGTAACTATAAAGTCATAAAATTCTAACTCATGTATTTGAATTCAGCTAGCTAAGGAGATAACTGGGCCTGAATCAGGATATTTGCACAGGATCTTGTATGAAGTAGAAGTCATAGACATATGTATCTTTTTGATATTATGTCAAAATGAATAGAAGAATGTCTGGAATATAACAGGTCCTCAATGAGTGGTTTTGAAAATAAAAAGTCAATATATCAGAAAAATATGTAATTTGCTTTTATATTTAGTTAAAATTGTGAAATGCAGAAAAACATTCAAACTTTCCATTTCCATTTTCCATAACAGATCAAATTTATGCTGTAGGTTCAGTATATTTCAGGTTAATATACTATAATCATTCAAAGACAGTGAAGGAAAATCTGCCTATTCATTCACTATAACATCTGCTTCATATTGGTAAAAATTTAAATTTATTTCATTCTTTAAAATGTGGACTTTAGGAAAATATATTCATTTTGTAAAAGAACACCTTCTAAAACTTAAAAAATACATTCAATCGAGAATAGAAGAGTTTCTTATGGTGTTTTGCATTAAGCTAAAAAACCATTTGTTAATATGACAATTGGTATTATATTGCCACTAAAGTATAATTCATGATTCAAAGTTTTGTATGTAAATCTTGTATATTATCTCCTTCCTGATTGACATGAATCCATTTCTCACATTTAATAAATCAGCTGTACTAAAACTTAAATACAAAAAAATCAAAATTATAACAAAATAATGGTTAGTTCTTTGGTCCTGATTTATAAATTAAGAACAATACAACAGCTAACATAAGAGTAGTCTTAGTTGACCAATATAAATGGTAATTGTTTTGAGGGATCCTCTTCTAAACTATGTGTATTAAAAATAAAACTTCAGAATGATAAAGTTTCTATCACATGGAAGTATTAAATACTATTATAATTTGAATAGATTCTTAAATAAGTTTAACAACAAAATATGGGAGTATACATTTGTATCATATCCTTTGGAACAATATATATTTTCTATATTAGCTACTAAGACATTCTCTTATGAGCCTTACCTAATCACTAATGTCCAACATCGATCAAGTATTTCACACAATAAAAATATTTATTTTTAAATAGAGGGTTTTTAGAGCAGTTTTAACTTGGTTAACAGTTAAGCAGAAAATACAAAGATTTTCCACACAGCCTCATACATAGCCTTCCTCATTATTAGTATGTGCCTAACAGAATGGTGTAGTTTTTCTACAATTGATGAAACTATATCAGCTCATTATTATCGCTTAGAATCCACAGATTCTTGCTGTTGAACACTTGATGCCTTAAAATTTATAAGGACCTGTATCTATCATTATAGTATTATACAAAGTAGTTTCACTGTCTTAGAGATCCTGTGCTATAATATTCATCCCTCCTTCTTTCCTAATCCTTGTAAAGAACAGATCTTTTTTGTTTTAAATATCTCCATTGTTTTGCCTTTTCTAGAGTATTACAAAGTCAGAATCTTAATATTTTTAGCCCATTCAGATTGACTTCTTTCACTGAGCAATATACATTTAAGTTTCCTCTATGTCTTTTGATGACTGGATAGTTCATGTCCTTTTAGCACTAACACATCATTGTTTGGATACACCACAGTCTATATATCATTTCATCTACTGTAGAATATCTTGGTTGTTTCCAAGTTTTGGCAATTATCAAGAAAGTTGCTACAATCATATTCAGCTTCTTTTGGTAAATGAGTGCAATTGTTGGATCAAATGATAAGAGTAGTTTAACTTCGTAGGAAATTTCCAAACTGCCTTCCAGAGCAATATTACCACCAACAATGAATAAGAGTTCCTGTTGTTCCACATCTTCACCAGCATTTGGTATGGTCAGTGTTCTGGATTCTGACAATTATAAAAGGTATATAGTACTATCAAAAGACAGAATTATAAGAAATTTAATTTAAAGATCTAATTGGTCTTTATTTGTGATTCTAGAATTGGGCAACATTTAGAATTTTATAAAGTAGAATTTGATGATAGAATGAGATATGCTGGGGATTAAAGAATGGTTGGTTTTACTAGATGAGAACAAGAAAGCACAACAACAACCACAAAAAAGAAGCAAATTAGCTCACATCAGGTTACTTTTCTTCTAAAAATTAAAGGAGAACTTTCTTATGTGGATTCAGATAGACAGGATTCTTATTAATTGTTGTCAAGAAAATAATAATGGTCTACTTGGGGATTTCCAAGTTTCCTAAAAGTTTCTATTTGGTTGTATGACAGAGTGAGTGATTCCATTTTGGTTTGTTCTCATTGGTGAGAGCCTGGTGCAGGAGGTCAGAAACAGAGCTCTCTCAAAATCATTCTTTAATGCTATCTCATTTTTGTGTTAAAATACTCATTTAAAAGTACAAGTATTACCAATATATACATTATAATTTCACAAATTTTATATGTTGTATATAGAAAAAATGCAAACAAAAAGAAAAATTAATCACCTGTATCATGCCAACATTACATTAGTCCATTAAAATATTTTTTTCATTGAAAAGTTACTCTTAAGAAAGTGAAAAGTTGACAGAATTGTAGCACACAAATGCATAATAAATTTCCACAAAAAGAAATATTCTGGGCAAAAAACGCATAAATCAGTAAGAAAATGTTAAGTAATCCAAGAGAAAAATTGGGCAGGAAACTTGAATGGGCATTTTACAAAAAATTGTTTATTGACCCCCCACTGAAGGGCCAATAAACATGAAAATGAACTTAACATCATTGGTCAAGAAAATACAATTAAGACCATAATGTAATACTACATTAAAATGACTAAACTTAAAATAAAAATTTATAATACAAAATGTTGGTAAATGTATAGAGCAACTAAACTCATATTCTGTTAGTGGATGTATATATTTGTATGACCAATTTCAAATTTCTTTTGGTATTTTCTACTAAACAATCAAATTCATAATCTATGACTCAACATTTTCACTCTTAGGTAGGTGACCAATAGAAATGCATGTACAATGAGGATGTAATTCAAATATTAAAAACAAAAACAAAAATAGGAATACTTATAGCAGCACCATTCTTAATAATTAAAATTTAGAAACAATCCAACAGTCTCCAATAGAGATTCTTTTAGTTTCATAAAACAATGTTTCTCAAACTTCAGTGTGCATCAGAATGATTCAGTGCCTTGTAAAAACACACTGATTCTTCACAGTTCTGTGAGATTCACTGAAAATCTGCTAAAGATTGAAATACAGCCCTAATTTTCCCTCTGCCCAATTCTTTTTCCATCCCTTACTATCCCTTCCAGAGATTTTTGACTCAAAATCTCTTTTCCTGGGTATTTAACCTAAAAAACAAGTTTGTGGGTTTTTTGTGTTTTTTTTTTATAGCTCCTTTAATCTATAGCATTTATTTTTTGCTTCTAATTTGTGTTTTTTTAATATTTTCTAAATTTTTTTTCTGCTAAAATCACAAAAGAACATATCTATATACTTTCACTTTCCAAAATTAAGTACAATTTCTGGAAAGTCATAGCTAGTGCATAAATATGAATTTATCTCTATATAATATAGATATGAATATCTATGTAATATGTATTCTATAGATAGGTTTATTAGGAAGTAGTAGAGGTACATAAATGTGAGTCTTACCTTGTGAGATCAATTTCCAGGTTCTGCCTGCTTTTGTTCATTCTACATTGCCTCCAAATACATTGGAGTTTGGGGGATATTTTATGTTTTGTTTTGTTTTATTAGGAGAGATGAGGAGAGGTTAGTCCAAAGATTATCTGAAGTGGGTTATCTGATAGTACTATGAATTGCTACAACAGAAATTCCCTTCTGTCTTCTCTGAATAACTGCACTTATTTTTTTCATTTTGGCCTAAATGTTTTCCTCTTTTTAAAGTTCTGTTGCTTTCTGCATTTTCCCATCTGTTTTATTTCAATTCAAATTTCATTTTTCAATTTTAAAATATTTCTATTGAAGTATGAATTCTAGCAATGTATCTATGACCTTCAATAATTATTACTTTTCTGGCTTTTGGAACACAATACACCTTTCTGAATACACATAAACTCTACTGTCCAAATTGCCAACATTGAGAGTGAAATTCAAAATAGTAACTCTCCTAATGAAATAAGACATTAGTCATGTTTCTTCCTCCTACTTGTCTGTGGGCCTGCAGTGAGGCAGATTATCATGGTGCCAGGGCATAGCTGAGAAAAGCTGCTTAGCTTATAGTAGTCAGGAAGCAGAAAGAGAAAAACACCAAGGACAAAATATACCAACTTCAAAGGCATGCCACCCATGACCTACTTCCTCCAGTCACACCCTACTGGATATAGTTACTACCCAGTTAATCTGTTCAAATTAGTAATCTATCAAATGTATTAACCTGCTGATTCATCATCAGAAGATGAAGAAGGAAGGAGCCCTGATAAAATTCTTTCATCTGCTGGATCAAGTTTTATACGAAGACTTAAAAAAACATGTGGCTTTATAATTATGTTAGATAATGCCTTGATTGCTATTTCAGATGGATTTTTAGTACTTAAAAAAATGTACCTCATAGAAGAAAGTTATATTTCATCCATAAAGCTTCCATTTTGCATATATATTTAGTAATATGTATTACTAAGTAGGATGGTTTAGATAGACAATAGCATGAGTCAATCATCCCTTTTTTTCCTGCTTTCTGGATTAGACAGATAATAATGATCAGCAGTTAATATGAAATACAAATTGGTCAAAGAGAAATGAGATACAGTAATATTCTACAAAGTAGAGCAGTAATAATGGAAAAAAGAATAAAAAGTACTATTCAGATAGTCTGATTTATCATTAGATAAATCAAGCATTAGATAAAGTTACAAACATATTTCCCACTAAGAGATTTATTTTCATTTATAATTAAATGTTCTCTTAAGTTTTGCAAATACATTATAAACAAGATTTTAAGTATAAAGAATATCATATTAAAATTTCTTGGTACCCCAAATGTAAAATATAAGTAGCTCTGTTTTAAATAAGCCTCATTTTAAAATTGGGCATGTATGTTATAAAGAAATGATATATTTTGTCTTTCATAGGATTCACCCACATTTTAAAAGTTTCACATAGAATAAAACCTAGCAGAATTTCAGTGGTTAAGTTTTGCACTTTTATTTGAACATTTAAAGTTTAATTGTCAATTATCATTCGATAAATGGTGTCAATAAACTTCTATGATAAAATCTGAAGTAATTTATTCTGATAAGCACTTCCCTCAAAAAAGGCATTATATTTGGACATATTTGAAGATTATGAGAAAAAAAAATCAAAAGTAATGAAATTATTAAAGAAATAATCAGTTCATCACTTCCTTTTCTGGAAAACATCCTTAAATCTTTTATTGTAATTGGAAAAAAAATTAGATATCTCATTGGAATCCAATGTAAATCAAATCCAATGAAAATTGACAGTGATGATCTATAAGGATAACTTTGTGAACAGAAAATTAGAAGTTTTAGATTACAGACCATTAAAATTAATGGAAATAATATCAATAAGATTTAAAGTCTTTTTGCAAGAGAAATTTCACTTGCCTATGTTCCAAATGTGCAAGAGTTTGAGTCTTTCTTGTCTTTTTCAAATGCCAGCAGAGGATCTCCTTATGTATTGGTGATAACTAAAGATAATGTCAAATAATTAAGAAAAGTGTGAGAATCTTTAAAGTTAGGCTAACATTTGGGAATTTAACCAGCTGCTCTCATTTTACAATGAAGGAAAAAATAGCTCAAGGCAAAACGGTAAATAAAATAATTTCCCTCCTATTTTACAGGTTGAAAAAATATTCACAATGAAATCCTTTAATGAGTTTGCCCTTTTTCAAGATGCCTTGCAATATGACTAAAATCTGACAACTCCCCAAGGGAAATCTTGAATGGTATTAGTTTTGTCCTATTAAAAAGTATTACCGCACCTTACCATAGATTTTAAGATATTTTAAATAATTCAGCAAACTCAATTTTGTGTATTAATAAACATAAAAAGCATAAAGCAAAGCAAGAAGGATTTGAATTTGTATGTTAACTTTAACCTATCATGGAGTTTTAACTTAATGTTTCATCCATTGACTATTCAAAATTACATGTGTACACACGAAATCACATATTTTATAAATAATACATGCATCCCTCTATCTGTGTCTACAAAGAGTCAGAGAAAGTAGATGAATTGTGAAGGAGAGAGAGAGAGAGAGAGAGAGAGAGAGAGAGAGAGAGAGAGAATGCATATGTGATAACTCACGACTTCAAAATACAAGTGATGCTGTTCCAGAGTTAGGAATAATTCGTTAGTTAAACTTCAAAATAATGGTAATCTTGTTAATATCAGGGCCCCATAGTATAACAACACTTCTTCCAGGACTTCTCTATAAATTATAATATCTTTAAGGATTTTGAGCTAGCTAACATTGGTGGCACTCAGAAGACTGAGGCAGGAGAATAGCAAATTGAGGCCTGTCTGGGAAACATCACAAAAACCTGTCTTAAAATTTAAAATGAACAGGGCTGAGGATACAGTTCAGTGGTAAAGTGGGTTCAATGGTAAAGTGGGTTCAATCTCCAGTACTAGAGAGGAAAAATGAGAGAGAGAGCGAAGGGGAGGCAGAAAGAAAAGAAAGGAGGGAAGGAAGGAAGGAAGGAAGGAAGGAAGGAAGGAAGGAAGGAAGGAAGGAAGGAAGGAAGGAAGGAAGGAA
>JAJEJO010003135.1:98595-110957 GCA_020662805.1 Glaucomys volans
GAAGGAAGGAAGGAAGGAAGGAAGGAAGGAAGGAAGGAAGGAAGGAAACAATTTGAATTAATGTACAGGTGCTTATTTAATACACTGTGAAAACTGTATTCTAATTGGGTATTTTTTGGAGAAAGAACTCAGTAAAATTATACTTAACATTAAAATATTTTCTCTGAGTTTATATATAATGATGAGTATATGACCTATCATTATGACATTTTTAGGTAGATCATTATACATAAATGAAAGAACAATTAAAAAGAAAGCAGATGCTAAGTTTCATTCAGTACAAATTCCACTTTACCATTACTTTTCAAAGGCAATCTAAATGTCAAATTTCTGACACCAAAATTGGTACCAAGGAAATCACATAGCACTAAACTGCAAAGTGGTATGCAAAATTTAGAACAGTAGGTTGTATATAATTAGGAGAGAGTTTGTGCTTCTAAATATAAAAGTCCTACATTCAGCATGAGAAAATAAAATCCTTTGGAATTCAGCAGTCTGGCTGCACTTTTTAAAAACTCTTAAGGCAAACATAAGAGCAAAAGATAAAACATGAATGCTCAGTTTGTAGAAACAGGCTTTTCACAGGTAAAAGTGTAAGATCATTAGTGGAAAGCAGAAAGTATTAGATCTTGCCTTCCTCTATTCCTACATATTCCATCTACTCTTCATCCAGTAGTACTGTAAAGATTAAAGGCAGAGTTGTGTCAAACATAAGACCTATACTCCAAAATTTTGGAACACCCCATTCATATTCATTCATTCATTCATTCAACAAATAATTTGAAGCATTTGCAGTTAGAGGGTGGTTTAAGTTCTGGGGAAACAAATGGAATAGAAAAGGTCTGTGCTTCCATGGCATTTAAATACCATAGAGGCAGGCAAATAATTAACAAAAATATAAATGTATAACCAAATGGCAGTATGGAGATGGAAAAATATAGAAAGTAGAAAACATGTGATTGGAGTGGAGGGATAACTTACAAAGAGTAATCACTTGAACAGAAATTTGACTTGAAGGAGAGCAAGAGAAAATTCCATGAAGAGAGAACAGCAAATTTAAAGACCCTGAAGAAGAAATGAATTGGGTTATGTTGTTAGGAAGTATCTAGTAGGGAAATGAGGTGATACATATTGGAACAGTGTTATCAATTCCTTGAAAGAGATGAAGATGAAATGGATTATGGATGGTTGCAGCTCCAGAAATCATAGTTAGATTGAGAGTTGAAGAAGATTAAAAACAACTGAGTGCCATTGAACTGACACAAAAAGCGCAAGTAAATGTATGATGTCAGGATGGTGGCTTGAGCTACAGGGTATATAGTGGAGCAATTCTTTTTCGGGGGAGGGGGTGTACCTGAATTGAACTCAGGGGCACTGAGCCACATCCCTAGCCCTATTTTGTATTTATTTAGAGATAGGATCTCACTGAGTTGCTTAGTGCCTCACTTTTGCTGAGGCTGGCTTTGAATGCAAGATCCTCCTGCCTCAGCCTCCCCTGGCACTAGGATTACAGGCATGCACCACCATGCCTAACTACAGCTATTCTTAATACTGGGAATACAAGGTAGAGGACAGAATATACTAAGAGTTAGATGTTGATATAGTTAATTTAACATGCTTACTTGATATTCAAGTAGTGATATTAATGAAGCCATTATATATAGGAGTAGAATCTTGAAATGTGTGATAAAAGGAGATGATGAAGTCTTGAGCTATACATTTATAAGTCATCAAAATAGAAATTATTTAAAACCTAGGGGATACAGAATATCACATATGACTAGAACAGAGACAGCCACAGGAGAAAAAGAACTTGGGATGGGAAGAAGAACCATCCAAAGGCACTGAGATGATGTATCCAATGAGATAAGAGGAAATCAGGAAGGGGGAATACTTTGAGTATTGGAATGAGAATAAAGTGGTAACTATCTGTCTATTATAATGCTATTCACTATCTCCATCACAATTTTGCAGGTGGGAAGTTTGAATTTCTCAATGCTTAGTTGAACTGCTTATGTATGTTATCTAAGAGAAAGGCAGATTCCATGACAGTAAAATTTGAGAGTTGTTTATAAGAATAAGGTGAGTTATGGTCTCTTTTCTCATAGGAAATAAAATATCCAATGAAAGAGAGTCCTTGGTGCATAATTAGATGAAAGCATTTTGTTTTCTGAAAAGGCTCACATATACTAGCACACAATTTAGTAAAGACTACTAAAAGCCTTATGTCTTCTGTTGTTACTTTACAGGATTCAAGAAGTGAGTCTTTGTAAATAGAAGATAGGAAATGAGTCATTTTGTACTGATAAAACAATATTACATAGACCTTCATATCATTCTTGGAGAGAATGTGTGTCTCCAAAGAAATAACAAAGATAAATTAGGAATGAAATCCCCTAATTATTTGAGTGTTTCAGATTCCTACCTGGGTTCTCTTTGTCCTGCCAGTTATTTTTCCCTGCATTCACATCTGTTCTTACCACTTCAAATGTCACCTATGCATACACTTGATGTATAACTCTATATTTCCAGATTCTTCCCTTAATTTGAATACTTCTATGTTTACTGACTATCCTCAATGTATTAAAAATAGAACTTAGTATTCCCTTGCCTCTTTCTTGTTCCTTTCACTGTCTGCAGAAAGGCACGAGATTCAATCTGGCTTCCAAAACTCAAAATCAGGAGTTATCCTTAACTTCTGCTTCCCTATTTATATACATACAACTATATGCTGTGTTTGCTATACTTCCTATGCTTATTCTCTTCAGGTATCTCGCCACTCCCCTACCTGACAACATCATCCCATTTGGTCTCTTTGTTCTCCACATATGATCCACATTTTGGTCAACATCAACTCTAGATTTTTAAACTTAAGTTTACAACCCTGCATGATATGACCTCTATTTACCACTCCACCCACTTTTGTACTACCATGTTATACATATGAATTAAAAAGAGTCTATAAAGTCTCTAGAGGGCTCAGAGATAGGAGGCTAAGAGAAATAAGTTAATTTACTCACAACACCACAGTACAAAATAACTATTATTTGATGGGAAACTAAAGGGTCTACTTTTAGAATTATTATCATTGTTATATTATCATATGTCAACTTAGAAAACAAGGACATACACTTTAAAATTTTAAGTATGGAAGCCATGACAATTTATCTCAATTTATTGCCATATAATATGAATAAATTCCTAGTGATGAAATGAGATCACATATGTTTATTAAATATTATAGAAAAAATTATGAGGAGATAAATTCATTGAACTGTTAGAAAGAATATCCCTGAATTGACATTTAGATAATTTCATCTCTTACTTATGGAAATCTGCCTAATTCTTTAAAACCTAGCTCAAGTGGGAAAAAAGGTACACTCAAACATTTTTGGTGGAACTGCACATTAGTTCAACCATATTTGAAAGCAGCATGGAGATGAAGACTAGATATGGAACTACCATATGACCCAGCTATGCAACTCTCTGGTATTTATCCTAAAGAACTAAAATCAGCCTACTAAAGTGATATAGGCACATCACTATTTATAGCAGAGCAATTCACAATAGCCAAGTTGTGGAACCATCCCAGGAGCCTGTCAACAGATGACTGGATAAAGCAAATGTAATATATATACACATTGGAAGTTGTATTCAGTCATAAAGAAGAATGAAATTATGGCATTTGTTAGTAAATGGATAGACCTTTGAAAAACATCATTCTAACTGAAATAAGTAAGTCTCAGAAAGTCAAGGGTCCACTTTTTTTTTCATCTGCAGAATTTAGGTCAAAATAAGTAAACACAAAGGGGACAGGAATCCCATGAAAATGAAAAGGAGATCAATGGAGTAGATGAAGGGTTATTGAGGGCGAGGGAGTTTGGACAGGAAAAAGGAGGAATGTTGGGATGAAATTGACCAAATTATGCCAGGTGTATATACTTGAATATATCACAGTGAATTTCATCTTTATGTATATCTGTAAAGGACTAAATTTTTTTTTTTTATTCTTTTATTTACTTATTGATTCATTGAACACAAATGGAGTACAGCTATTGTTTCACTGTTTGTACACAAGGTAGAGTCACACCATCTGTGCATTCATGCCTGTACACAGGGCAATGGTATCTGTCATACATTCTGTTATTAATTTTATCCCCCACCCACCCCCAACCCCTCCCTTCCCTCTATGCTAGCTATCTTTCCTCCATTCTTGCCATCTTTCCCCCCCACATTATGCATCATCATTCATATATCAGAGAGACCATTCGTCTTTTGGATTTTTGGGATTGGCTGATCTCACTTAGCATAAGAGTTTCCAACATCATCCATTTACCTAAGAGAAACGCAAATCAAAACCACCTTAAGATTTCATCTTACCCCAATTAGAATGTCTTTCATCAAGAACACAGGCAACAACAGGTGTTGGCGAGGATGTGGGGAAAAGGGTACACTCATACATTGCTGGTGGGAGTGCAAGTTGGTGCAGCCACTCTGGAAAGCAGTGTGGAGATTCCTTAGAAAACTTGGAATGGATCCACCATTTGACCCTGCTATCCCACTCCTTGGCTTATACCCAAAGGTCTTAAAATCAGATTGCCTCAGTGATGCAGCCACATCAATGTTCATAGCGGCTCAATTCACAATAGCTAGATTATGGAATCAACCTAGATGCCCTTCAGTAGATGAGTGGATAAAGAAACTGTGGTATATATACACAATGGAATATTACTCAGCCATAAAGAAGAATAAAATTATGGTATTTGTAGGTAAATGGACTAAATTTTTTTAAAAAAAACTATAAATAATTAGAAGGAAGACCAGTAGATTACAGGAAGGAGAACAGGGAGAAGGTGGAGAGCAGGGAAAGAGGAAGGGATGGGACCTTAAATGGAGCACATTATATTCATTGCATGTATGTAAAAATAAACACCAATATCATGTATAGCTCTATACCAATGAAAACATTAAAAAACTTAGCTTATAAGTCAACTCTTTAATGATGTCATCTTTATAACCCTATAAGATACAATTACTTTATCTTCATGTATTTTTCATCTAACATTTACATAAAACCTACTTTAATACATTTTGTGGGGGGTACTTGGAATTGAACTCAGGGGCACTTGACCACTGAGCCACATCCCCAGTCCTATTTTGTATCTTATTTAAAGACAGGATGTCTCACTGAGTTGCTTAGCAACTCACTTGGCTGAGGCTGGCTTTGAACTCACCAACCTCCTGCCTCAGCCTCCTGAGTCACTGGGATTACAATCATGTGCCACCACACCTGGCTAATAATTCTTATATTAAAGTTATTTTGTTAAAAATATACTGTAACAAATGATATCATCGAGGAAGGTAGTTACTATGGATAATATATTTTTTCACTAAAATAAAACTCTTTTATTTAATGAATATTCATTTTTCTAAGTACTTTACATGATTTCTATTTTTTGTTTAAAAAGTATAAGTGAACACAAAAATTTAATTTAATACATGCCTCAAGGCTTACCTCTGATTATTCAGAATATGACTTTCCATAATAGAATAAATGTCAACAAGTGTTCAGTATCATTGTTTATTATTTACATAGATTTAAATTTATAAATACTGATAGCCATTTTAAGTGAAAAAAAGTCCATATATCTGTGTATGTGTGTGTGTATATATATATGTATATATATATACATATAAACATGCCATCTATGTACCATATCTAAATTCATGAGAGATACTCATATGCAAAAATGCATAAGACTATTCATAAAATTCTTCACAAAAAAAACTTCAAAGAGAATAAAAAATGTATCTTTTATCACAGTTAATGAATTTAAAAAGTTAATCATAAACATATTAAGAATATGACTCAGAAGATATTTTTAAATTCCAAATATAGTTAGAACATAAATTTTAATGGATTTCAATAGTGTATTTTTTTCCAAATTTACTTAGAATGCTGTGACATCAGAGTGACAAACCATTTACTTTAATACCTTTCCACATTTTTTATTAACTTTTAAATTTGTTCTAATTAGTTGTAATTGTAGAATACATTTATATGTTTTGAAAATAATACAAAAAAGGATTATAATTTCTCATTTTTCTGAGTGTACATATTTTAGGATCACATCACTCATGCAGTCATATATGTACATGAGGTTATAATGTCTATTTCACTCTACTATCCTTCCTATTCCTACACCCCTCATCCCACATTTTATTTTGAGAGTAAATTAAGGATGTCAGCCATCCTGGCTTACCTTGCACTTAGACACTCCTTCAATCATTTCAATCAGTTGAGCTGGATACTGAAAAAGATTAGAAATGATTCTCTTAAGACTATTTTAAATTTTTTGTCTGCATGGCAAAATTTAGTTAGGATATTCCCTATGCAGGGCATAGAAAAAAGAGTATCCATAAAGTTCTATTCTAATCATTTTACAATTTTTTTCAGGAAAAAATACAATATTCAGGCTCTTGATTATTTGTGGAGCCCTGTCTTGCTGAAAACAGGCATGTCTAATTTGTAGTATTATACATCTATTGTGATCCTGCTCAAAAGATTTTGTATCGAACATGAGGTGTTATTACAATAACAGTAGATCACACAAAATCAGATAACTTAAAAAGAAATAAAAATATTACATAGATGGAGGCTCTAAAAGTTTTTTCAATGATTTTGAAATACAAAATGATAATAGAACTTACTTGTCTTAAATATTTCCAAGGTTACATGGGAATTATGGGCACTGAATAAACATAATTCTTTATGTAGACAATGAATGTAAGTATAACAAATTGATTAAAGCAGAGTTTCTTTAACTTTCACTATTAACATTTTGTGTCAAATAATTCTTTGTTGGGGGATTGTCCTGTGCATGATAGGATGATTAGTATCAAACACACCTCTGCTCACTACATGTGAGTGCATCGCCTCCCAGTTTTGACAACCCAAATACATACAGACATTGTAAAATATCCTCTTACGGGTGAAATAACCTGTGATTGGGAAAAATTGGTTTAAATAAAATTGGCAATATTTTACATAATTAGCTCAAAGTTACTTGATTTCTGTTGGCCAAAATTGAAATTATTTAAATTTGAATTTAAAAATAAAAATTTAAGGGAAATACCTACATGTGGAAGAGGGATGTTTGGATTAAAACAAAGAGTATCATGTATGACAATGTTAGAAATTGCTGCATAAGGACCATTAACATTTTATTTAGGGGCACTTCAATAATAGAGTGAATTTTAAATATGTGAAGATTCTGAAAATGTGTTAGGTATATTTATGAAACATAATTCTATTTTTTTTATATCTCCACCTATGTCTATTTTCTTTTCTTCTCAAAAGAAAGAATATAAATGGCTAAAAATATATGAAAACATTTTTAACATCCATTAGTAGTCAACATAATCAATGCAAATCAGAACTACACTGAGATTTCATCTTACACCAGTCAGAATGGCAGTCATCAAGAATACAAATAATAGGGCTGGGGATATAGCTCAGTTGGTAGAGTGCCTGCCTTGCAAGCATAAGGCCCTGGGTTCCATCCCCAGCACTGAAAAAAAAAAAGAATACAAATAATAATAAATGCTGGAGAGGATGTGGAGAAAAAGGAACATTTTAACACTGTCAGTGGGATTGTAGATTAGTATAACCACTATGGAAATCAGTATGGAGTTTCCTCAAAAGAGGAAAAAAGAAAACAAAGGTGGAGGTGGATCTCATGAAAATCAAAGGGAGATCAGTAGAAGAAAGGGACCAAAGGGTAGGAGGCAAGGAAAGAGCTGGGAAGTGATATTGGCCAAATTATATTATTATGTTGGGTGCATGTATAAATTTGTAACAATAAATCCCATCAATATGTACATCTCTAATGCACCAATAAAAATTTGAGGAAAAAATGTATAAGTTTGCAAACATAAATGAGAAGCTATAGAGCAAGTCTAAAGAGAAGTTTCCGCACAGAAGAGTTTAAAAAGAAGTTCCAGCAAACAACTCATATTCTAAATTAATCCTACCCAAACATACCATGACAACCATAATAAGAGCTAAATATTTAGTTCATTTGCTCCAATGTCAGTCATTGTATCTTTCTGTACTGACTGAGTGTGGTATTATTCTAAGGAATTAAGGAAAAGGAGATTCAAAGATGCAGAGGCATTCTCAGTTACATATAGTATGTATGTGTGTGTGTATGTATACACACACACTATTAATACACTACATAAAATATACACTATATTAATGATATGTATTAATAGTATATATATATACACATATATGTGCATACAGTATATGTGAATATATATATATATTATGAATGAATGAAGATGATAGATACTAACTGGGATATACACACAGGAATTTGAAGAGCAGAGGAAGAAACAAGTAATAGTGTTTAGAGTGAATCTTGAAGAACAAGAGTTTTTCAAGGTTATAAGAGGAAGACATGGAAAAATGAAATTTCAAGGTTTAATAGTGCCTGTTATGGTTTGAATGTGAGGTGTCCCCCAAAAGCTCACAAGTGACAGTGCAGGAATTTTCAGAAAAATGACTGGGTTGTAAAAATCTTAATGCAATCAGTGAATTAATCCCCACTGGGATTAATTGAAGTGATAGGGTGTGTTTGGAGGAAGTGGGAGTTGGGGCATGGCTATGGGGTATATATTTTGTGCCTGGAGAGTGGAGTCTCTCTCTCCCTCTGCTTCCTGATGATGTAAGGTACTTCCCTCTGCCATGCTCTTCTGCCATGATGTTCTGCCTCACCTGGAGCCCCAAGGAATGGAGCTGGTTTTCTATGGACTAAGACCTCTGAAACCATGGGCCCTCAAATAAATCTTTCCTCCACCATAATTGTGCTGGTTCAGGTCTTTTAATGGCAACAATGAAAAAGCTGGCTAGAACAGTGCCCCACAAGTTAGCCCAATGTGACTGAAATACAAAGTACATTATAAACAAACACTGAGAGAGAAGGTTAGAAAGATAGAACCAGATTGAAGAAAACCTTTACCTGATGCAAAAACATAAGAGTATTGGGTTGACACTGAGGAAATCACTGAAAGATTCTAAACAGTGAAATGGCTTGATTTATATTTTAAGAAAAGTAAGGAAGATCAAATGTGATAGCATGAAAGGACTAAGTGCATGGAAAATAATATTTAAAAAGAAATAAAATGCTAAATAATACTAGGGACTTCCAAAGATTGTTAATATTTTAACAGAAAAAAAAGAAGGAAAAGAATGAAGGCTTTCTTTTAAGTAAACACTTTTTAAAGTAAATAAGTATACAGAGCTCTATTTCTGCTAATGACTTCTGAAAAACTACACTGTTTTAAGATTTAATGAAATACATTTTTGTAATACTAGTCACAGACTTTGTAAGCTGTGCAAACTATAGGACACATAGGTACTTGCCGAATAAATTAATGTTTTAAAAATATAAGCATGAGCAATTCTATTATCTGCGGATATAAATAATTCCCTAGATACAAAAGCTCTGTTTATTAAAATATTTCTTCATACTGGAAAAATTATTTTCTTTTATCAAAACTTTAACAAGGGGGCTGGGGATGTAGTTCAGTTGGTAGAGTGTTGCCTTGCAAGTACAAGGCCCTGAGCTCAATCCCCAGCACTGCAAAAAAAGATTTGATAAAAAAAAAAAATAAAAAAAAAAAAAACTTTGACAAATTTGTCATGGGAATTTGAGAACTAATTAATAATATATACACAATTTATAAGAACTTGTCTGTTATAAACCATATAAAAGTAAGAGTAGCAAGTACATTTTCAGGAAGATGAATGATAAACTGTAGAATTTTTTTTAACTATAAATTTCTGAATGTTCTTTTTTAAACTGTTAACTCTTATTCATTATTAGTACTTTAAGTTACTCATGTTAAAACCTAAAAGCAAATTTTATGCATCCCTGTATCTATTTTAATAACATATGTGTGCCTAGGAGCTCTCTCAAT
Organism: Glaucomys volans; assembly: GCA_020662805.1. NCBI lineage: Eukaryota > Metazoa > Chordata > Mammalia > Rodentia > Sciuridae > Glaucomys > Glaucomys volans. The sequence goes on from JAJEJO010003135.1 coordinate 108,583, forward strand.
TTACCCACATACAGCACTGTCAGTGTAAAACTTCAGTCTCATATTTATAAAACATTTTGAATTTCTGGACATTGTATTCAATTGGAAGTAATTTTCCTGTTTCAAAATCAGTTTTTTTAGTAACAATATTGATTTCTACAAAAGAATACAATCTTCCTGATATTCAAATTAAAATATACGCACAGATAAGAATAAAAAGACATCATGATTATTTTAAATTTAAAATGTCATTTAACATCATTTCACTAGATGTAGTAGTTTGTTCTAACTCAGACAGGTGAAAAGAAGATCTCTAATATATATAAAAATATATATTGGAACAAACAAGAGAAAAAAGGGAAAATGGTTTCATAAAATCTCATTTCTCTAATACCTTCAAATAGCCTTAAGTTACAAGATTTGTGAGACAGTCCTTAGAAAGGAAAACTGAGTTTTATCTGAGTAATCTTTATTTCACTTTTAATGTTATACATTAATAGCTCTTTATTAATATCCTTTTTTCCCACTTTTTAAAAGAGGTGGACATATCAATATAACTCATTATTATAAAGAAATATCCATAAGCAAGCATGTAGACACACATACACCACACTGGTATATTAGAATAGGGAGCAAAAAAGGAGTAATTTATAACATAACCCTTTATTCAAAAAAATTGATAGGATTTCTACTGTCCCTGAAAAACATAGCTGTGAAGATTTATAAAAGTGCATATAAGCTCTATAGGAACTCACAGACTAGTAGTGCTAACAGATATAGAAATATGTTTTAAATAATACATAGTATAGTACAGTAGTGCTTTCAATAATGTCGTTCAGTTTATCAGAGTAGAGAGTGAATAATTCACCTAAGAGAGAAGGAAACATTTGTTCTGGGCCTCTAAAGTCAAAGGCAGAATGTAAACATATGTTACGCTGTTCAGGCAAACAGAGTTCAGAATACATTGTTGGTCTGATGCCCTGACTGGGGAATTGATGACACAAAGAACATGAAACTGGAAAAGCAAACAAACAACAGAACAAAAATCTGGAGCCATGTTTAGAATTGTCTTGCTCTGTAGTTTTCTACTTCACTCCGTACATAGTAAGAAACCAATGACGCCTTTTAAAGAGAACTTTGATTTTATCAAATAAAAGTTGTATTATCAGACAAAATTAACATATCAGCCCTTCTCAAACAAGCCACTAAATAGCAAAGATTAAAAGTAAAGTAAAAACACTATTCAGCACTGATTTTTTTTTTGTTGTTTTTTTTTTGGTGGTGGTGAGGGGGTACCAGAGATTGAACTCAGGGATACTCAACCACTGAGCCACATCCCCAGCCCTATTTTCTATTTTATTTAGTGACAGCAATTGCATCTTTCCATGGAAATTTGTGGAATTTAGTTAATTGTTAATTAATGCTTAACAATGAAATATGATCCCTAATTCACACTGGTAATACTTCTCTAGTACTATTAGACCTGGCTTATCTGGCTTCTTTCTGCCTTACTTTAGGAAAAGTTTTAAAACAATACCCTTGTTCTATACTTTACATTCTAGAAAATTTATGACCACCACTTTTCACACCTCTGCTTAAAAAGCATAGATTAGAAAGTCTAAGTGTATACTTTTCCTTTATTGAAAATGGCTGATTTCTACAGGTTAAAAGTTCAATATTTTCTGTTTCCACCCCAAATATTGATTTAAAATTTTGTGAAACTTCAAAATGTCCATCATGCTGAACACTATCAGTCTGGGGTCAAGTTATGTATTTATGGGTGAGGTGAATTCTGACTGTGGTGATAATTACTGCCTTAATATACCTGACTCTAGAAATGTTCAGCTTAACTCTGACAAAAGGAGTCATTATTTTTTAATGAACTTCATATGAGTGTGCATAAACTATATACAAGTAATTTAAGTGTTTTAGTAATGTCAGATTTTTAGTTATTGATATATTTATCAACAAGATGTTGGGCATTATAAGTTATTCCATATGCATAGTAAGGATTTATTTAGGTTTTTATCCAAAAAATATTTTAAGTGTAAAGCTTTCTGATTTTTCATTGAATATTGATACTTTCCTCTTGTGACATTCCATTACATTTGAACATGATATATCTCACAGCACAATTATTATATAAGAATTTCTTCATGTAAACCCTGAGGTAAACTTTACCAACCATTTATTAGTTTTAGACCCTTGCTAGAATGTTCCAATCTATCATCCAACCTTTTTTTAACACTGCTTTATACAGTCACTGTAAAATTACAAAATTTGATGTCAAATGCAGTATTAAAGTCAACATGTTGAATAACTTTATATTTCTCTAAGCATGTATACAGAGATAATATATTTTTCATTTGAATAAAATGTGCATATTAATAGGTGTA
>JAJEJO010003135.1:110967-126722 GCA_020662805.1 Glaucomys volans
GATAATATATTTTTCATTTGAATAAAATGTGCATATTAATAGGTGTAAGTTAGTGCAAGCACAAGGTCCTGGGTTCAATCCTCAGCACTGCAAAAAAACAAAAACAAAAACAAAAACAACAACAACAAAAAACTAATTTTATGGAAAGAAAATATTATCATATAAAATATATACGACATCAAAAGTCAAAAAGTAAATTACAACTGCAAGGTTTTCTGAACACGGTAGTTACAATTTCATGAGGAAATGGAAAATAATTCTTTGATACTATTTCAGTTCTAAATATTTAGCATGCTAAGCAATATATTTTTCTTATGTTCTGAGAAATTAAAGTGTTCAGAAACTCACTATTGACAGTGCAAAGAAAGTCAACTGAATCTCAATTTGTAAATTTCAGTCTTTCAGAACTATTCACAATAAACAAGAGATGGAAAAAAAACTAAGTTCCTCTCAACTGATGAATGAATAAAATGTGGTATATATACACAATGGAATACTATTCAAACATTCAAGGAATAAAATCCTGTCATTTGCAACATCATGGATGGAACTGGAAATCATTATATTAAGTAAAATAAGTAAGGCACAAAAAGACAACTACTGTATGATATCACACTTTTGGGAAAGTTAAAAAAAAAATTTGAGCTCACAGAAGTTGAGAGTAGAATGAATGGTGGTTACCAATGACTAGAGAGACAGAGGTGAAAATGGAGTAAGGTTGTTCAATGAGTACTGAGCTAAAATCAGATAACAGCAAGAAATTCTGGTGTGTTACTGCACAGTAAGGGTACTATTGAGAACAAATGTACTGTACTTTTAAAAAAGATAGAAGAATTTTGAAAGTTTTCACTATAAGAAATGATAAATGTTTGAGAAGATAGATACCTGTAAACTGGCATAAAAATAATATACATATTTGTATCAAAACCTTACATGATCCCCTATTAATATATAAAGTTTTGGGGTTATGTGTCAGTTAAAAATTTAAAAAACAAAAATAAATCTCAGTCTACCTCAGACTTTCCATTTGACATGCTTATATAAATATGAACCTTCAAATCCTTGTCTATAGTAAAATTTAAAAATAAGGGAAATAATCTCTCAATCGCACTACTTTAGTAGCCCAATTATTGATCAAAAATTTAATGTGCAGTAAACAATGCATCTCATTCTATTATACTGCACAATGATTAAGACTGCTTATAAAATACAGGCAGTTCTAACTTACAAGCAAGTTGTAAAACAACGTTGTGAAGTCCCAGAATATAAAGGTCAGAAAGGACCTTAGGGGACACCAACTTCCCTCTTCAATATTTGTATAAACCCTTCTGGAACATCCCTATCAGTGACAGATGGTTATTCATCCTTTGGTTAAAAATGTCAAGTGATCACAAGCTCAGTAATTTACAGACAGCCCATTTTGCATCTGGACAGTTGGAGTCTTTATTAAATTTTCTTATATTAAACTGTTTCACTATAATTATGTATTCTTGCAATAATTATTTTTTTAATTTCTGATATATCAGAGATAAATGAGATATATAAATGACAGTCTAATAATAGATACATATAACCAAGTAATTACAAATATATTTTTATAATTTAAGTGTGGAGAAGCAAAAAGCAGATGTTGCTGTTAGTGTTCAAATGGGAAACCTAATGCTTTCCTGAGCTCAGGGAGGACATGCCTGAAAAAAGTATGAGCATGCACCAAGAGAAGGGGATTTAAATTCAGGGCTGAAGAACAGAAATGGGGGATGGTCAAAGGAGAGGAGGAGAACAAAGACTTCCAAAAATAATATGAGGAAATGACATGCATAGGTTTTGAGAAGGGAGGCAGACAGTGGCATTCAAAAAACCAAAAGAGCAAAGAAAATTTCATAAGAAGGAAAATGTATAAGGTGAAACTAGAGAGCTAGAAACAGCCACGCACAATTAAGCTCCTAGTACCTTATATTCCAAATATACTGCTATTTCCTCTCTAAAGAAGCACATAATACATTTATAACGTCTTCTCCATGGCAATATATTTGACAGTAGTTGCCATTTCCTGCCTCACAGCTGAATAATTATCAATTCCATCTACTATTCCTCCACACTGCAGAGAAATGTCACCATCTCACCATCCTGCAGTATGGTAACATTTAACTTTTTTGTTGTTAAAGCTATAAATTTCTGTTTATAATAACTTAAAATATTGCCTAGAATTCATCAATAAGATGGTGAAAGAGAAGTCATAAACCTTCTCTTCTTCCACAAACACTGCAAACCAAGTATACTATACCTGGAAAAAAGATAATTCAGAAATGAAGGAGATCAAAACTTTCCCAGACTTTTCTCAAACAAAAACTGAGGAAGTCAATCTCCATTAGACCTCTCTTATAAGAACCACTTAAAGGGAGTTATTCAAGTTGAAGCAAAAGAATAGTATGCTAAAGACCCCCAGGATGAAAACATTTGAACATATGAACTCAGATAAAGATAAATATATACACATGCAAAATATTGTAACCCTATAATAATACTATGCCAATCACTTTTTATTCTAGCATACAAGTTAAAATAAAGATAAAAATAATTATAATAAAAATGTTAATGGATACACAATATTAAAATTATAAATCAAACAATAATGTTAAATGTATAGGGGAATACAAATTTTGTATAAGATTGAAGTTGTTTGATAAAGTAAACTATTGTAATAACAAAAGTCTTATGGGTAAATTTTATCAAAAATTTAGAAAAGAATTAATACCAAGTTTTCTTAAACTCTTCTAAAAATTGAAAAAGAGGGGATACTTTCAAACTAATTTTGTGAGAACAACAATACCCTAATAAAAAAATCAAACAAATATACCTTAAGAAAAGAAAACTGCAGGTCAATAACCCTGATGGACTTAGATGCAAAAATCTTCAACACAATCTCAGCATAATGAATTCAGCAGCACACCATAAGGATCATACACAATTATCAGGTGTGATTTACCCCTGGGATGGAAACAGTTAAACATACCCAAATAAATTAATGAAATATAATACATTAATAAAATGATGCATAAAAAATTAAATGGTCATCTCAACAGATGCAGAAAAGTATGTTCACATACTTTCCAACACATTTTCATGTTAAAATTTCTCAAACAAGTAGGAATAGAAGGAAAGCATCTCAACACAATAAAGTCCATGACTAAAATGTCCACAATTAACAACAAAAAAGTGAAAAACTGAAAGCTATTCCTCCAAGATCAGGGACAAAGCAGGATGTCCAAGTTTGTACTGCTTTTCAGCATAGTATTGGAAGTAACCAAAGCAATTAGGCAAGGAGAAGAAATAAAAGGTATCCAGATGAAACTGTGTTTGTAGATAACATAATTTTTTAAAGTAGAAAACCCTAAAATACCATAAAAACTATTAGAACTAGTAAAGAAAGTGACTGAATTTCAGAATATATATCAAAACACAAAAATCAGCTGTTTCTCCATCCTTACTTACACTAACAAAAAAATCTAACCAAAAATAGAAACAATGATATTATAATAACATCTCAAAGAATAAAACATTGAAGGAAAAAAAGCAAAACCAAATCAAGTTAGTAAAAGACTGTTACACTAAAAACTACAAACACCAATGAAAGAAATTAACAAAATACACTTAGCTCTTTAATCCATTTTAAATGGAAGTATACCCAGTGTTCGAGGATTGCGAGGCTTACTATTGTTAAAATGTACATACTACTGAAAGATATCCATAGGTTCAATGCAATGACTATCAAAATCCCAAAGGAAATTTTACACAAATAAAAAAAAATCCTAATATTCTTATGAAGATCAAAGGACAGTGAATAGCCAAAACAATTTTAAGAAAGAAAAATAAAGCTGAAGGCATCGCATTTTCTGGTTATAAAGTATATTATAAAGCTACAGTAATTAAAACAGTATTGCACTGGCATAAAAACAAACCAGTAGACAAAAACAAAGCTGAGAAATGAATCCATTCATACATGTTCAATTGATCTTACATCCCTACTCAGTGGAGAAAGGATGATCTGTGCAACAAATGGTGTTGGGAAGACCAGATATCCACATGCAAAAACAAGGTAATTTGGTTTTTATCTTCTACCACACACAAAAATCATCTCAATGTGGATTGAAGGGCTGGGGATATAGCTCAATTTGTAAAGTGCTTGCCTATCAAGCACAGGCCCTGGGTGCAATACCCAGCACTCAAAAAAAGAAAAAAAAAAAAAACCTGCCAATGTGGATTGAAGACTTAAATGTAAGACCAGAAATGATAAAACTCATAGCAAAAAATTGGGGAAAAATTTGTAACATTTTGGTTGTGCATGCCACCAAAAGCACAGGTAACAAAAGCAAAAATAGGCAAGTGAGATTGCATCAAACTAAATAGCTTCTGCAAAGCAAAGGAAATGATCAACAAAAGGAAAAGGTAACCTGTCCAATGGGAAGAAATACTTGTAAACCATATATCTTACAGGTGTGTGTGTGTGTGTGTGTGTGTGTGTGTGTGTCCAATGCAAGAAGAAAAAAGAAAAAAATCAAATAACTCAGATTAAAAATGGCAAAGGACTACAATAAACATTTCTCCAACACACAAAAAAATGACAGGTATGTGAAAAGATGTTAAATATCATCAATCATCAGGAAAATTCAATATGACCCAGAAAACCTACTTCTGGGAATCTTCAAAGGAAATGAAATCAATATTTTGAAGAGATATCTGCATTCCCATGTTCAATGCAGCATCATTCACAACAGTCAAGATGTAAAAAAATCTTAACATCCATTGATACACAAATGTGTAAAAGAAATATATAGCTGGTAGAGTATTATTCTTTCTTTAAAAATCCTTCCATTTGTGACATCATGGATTAATCTGAAGGATGTTCTGTCAAAGAAAAGAAGTTAGTCACAGAAAGACAAATACTGTATGATACCCTTATGTGAGGGTATCTACAATAGTAAAATTCATAGAAATTGAGCGTGTTTGTCAGGGGCTGAGAGATGAGGAAACAGTTAATGTTGGACATGTATAAAGTACCAGATATGCAAAATAAATAATTTGTAGACATCTGCTATCCAATTCTCAAAATAATTTTCATTCTGGAACAGGAAGGATCCCTATAGAGGGATGGTTGATTCCCAGATTGTGAACACAAGAGAACTGATTTTAAAAGTTAGTAAGAAGGTAGATAGTTTCTGATTGGATTACATGATTACATAATTAGCATTGAACTCTGCTTCTAGAATCTGGAGTTAAAATTTACTTCCTAGGAATGAAAGTGATTATGTTTTAGGCATTTAGAAAAACAGTGAATATAATAATTTGGCAGTGCGTTTACTTTTGATAAAAATAAAGCTATTTTCTGAGAACCACATGAAGTTTTCCTGAATTATATTTACTACATCCATTATATAGATCATTTAGTGAGATTTTTACAAATGGAATATATAGATATATTCCACATATATACATATATTCCATACACACACACACACACACACACACATATATACAAACGTGTGTGTGTTTATTTAATGTGTTTCTAATATTCTAATACCTGGCACTTCCATTTCATTCTTTTTTCTGTCTGCCTTTTTTATTTAAAGAATATTTTAAGGCCGAGTGTGGTGGTGCACGCCTGTAATCCAAGTGACTTGGGAGGCTGAGTCAGGAGGATCATGAGTTCAAAGCCAGTCTCAGCAACTTAGGGAGGCCCTAAGCAACTCAGTGAGACCCTGTCTCTAAATAAAATACAAAATAGGGCTGGGGATGTGGCTCAGTGGCCAAGTGTCCCTGAGTTCAATCCCTGGTTCCAATAAATAAATAAATAAATAAATAAATAAGAATATTTTAAAAGATAGGAAAATATGAATATTTTCCCATGATACTTTGACCAAAATGAACACTCAGTAAATTGTTTTGATTTACTGTCCAATGTATTATAATAGTGGGAAAGTAAGGAATGATTTCTTGCTAAAGAAAAAAGCATTCATTCATTATTTTTCTGACATATAAACTAAGTTTCGTCTCTTAATTTATTTCAATAGTATTTTTAAGAAAGAGAAATTCAATTTTACATGTTCTAAAGTTTTAAAGAAGCTAAAATAAAATCTAAACATTTTGTATTATTAAATTGAAATTTTATATTTTGTTTTATATAGTGTATATTCTACATATAAGTAAAATATCTATATGCATAGTATATTATATATAGTCTTATATAATTGACATACATGCAAATATAATACTGTCTTTACATCTAAGAGGTATGAGCTGAGAAACCTGCAGTAAGATACAAGAAAGTTGTAAAAGATGCTTAAAAATTTGCATGGCTGGCATCGTGGCTCAGTGGTGGAGAGCTTGCCTCGCATGTGTGAGGCGCTGGGTTTGATCCTCAGCACCACGTGAAAAGAAGTAAATAAAATAAAAGATATTGTGTCCATCTAAAAAAAATTTTATTTAAATGCAAACTGTGTTGTGAGATTCTAGAGTAATCAACTTCACTTTTTGCCCAGGATTGAGAGGTTTTTTGAAGGACTTCCAGCACTTAAACAGGAAATTTGGAGCAAATCAAGTATACCATAATATAATCACATATATATATGTATATATATATATATATATACACACACACACACACAAGATTATATATAAACATTATATATAATTATTTTAAATATTATTATTGGTATATTTTTACAAAGTATACATATAATTACATAAAACCAATACAATTGTGTAATTATTTTAAATATTTAATATGTAGTTATTATTTGACAATAACACACTTATTTAACATTTATATTAGAATAGCAGTGCATCTCCAAATACAGTGACTTAAAAAAACAATAATTTATTGCACATGCTCACATGCCTGAGTGGTTGGTTGAGACAGGGCTCAATGAGGGCAGCTCTGTTCCACATATCCCTAGCTCTTCTTAGACCAGTGAGCTAGCCTTAATAGATCATTATGGCAATGACTGAGGTGCAAGAATAAATCTAACTATGCCCATTGCCCTGTGTAAATGCATGAACGCACAGATGGTGTGACTCTACTTTGTGTACAACCAGTGAAACAATAGCTGTACTCCATTTGTGTTCAATAAAAAAAAAATCTAACTATGCAAGCACAGTTTAAGATGCTGTTTTCTTTGTAAATGCTAATATTTCACTGGTTAAAATAAAATGTCAAGCCCAGAGTCAACAAGCAGGGAAATATTTTGTATCTTCAATGGAAACCAAATCTATTACTGCAAATAAATTATTTTGTAAATATTAATTATTCTAGATTATACTAAATTTGTACCTATAATATTTAAATTCTGTTAAACAATCTCATACTATCTAATGAAGTAAAACCATTTGGACTTCAAGATTTTGTTTACAGAGTCAGAATACTATTAGTAAGCAAAGGGCATACAAATAGATTACATATTTACTAACAGTATTAGAAGAAGGAGCGATCCAATTATAGAATTCAGACAGAATGAAGAAAAAAATGTAAATAGACAAATAATCATGGTATTCAAGAATCCAGGATAATTTTTAAAAGGAGCAAGATAAAAAACAGAACTGTTCACTAGTTGCCCACTCTGTATAATGATTGACTTTATAAAAATTTGTTCTAATTAGTTATACATAAAAGTAGAACGCAGTTTCACACATCATACATAAATGGAGTATAACTTCTCATTCTTCTGGTTGTACGTGATATAGAATCACACCAGTCATGTAGTCATATATGCACACAGGGTAATAATGTCCTATTTATTCTACTACCCTTCCAACCCCAAAACCCCCTCCCCTCCCTTCACTCCCCTCTGCCTAACCTAAAGTAACTCTATTCTTCCCTAGCGACCCCTCTCCCTTATTGTGAATTAGCATCCACATATAAGAAAAAAAATTTGGACCTTGCTTTTTTGGGGGATTGGCTTATTTTGCTTAGTGTGATATTCTCCATCTCTATCCCCTTACTGGCAAATGCCATCATATCATTCTTTCTTAAGGCTGAGTAATATTTCACTGTGTATATATACCACATTTTCTTTACCATTTATCTGTTGAAGGACACCTAGGTTAGTTCCATAGTTTAGCTACTTTGAGTTAAGCTGCTATAAACATCGATGTGCCTGTGTCACTATAGTATGCTGATTTTAAGTCCTTTGGGTATAATGATTGACTTTTTTTATTTACTTATTGATTCATTGAACACAAATGGAGTACAGCTATTGTTTCACTGGTTTTACACAAAGTAGAGTCACACCATCTGTGCTTTCATGCATGTACACAGGGCAATGGTATCTGTCACACACTCTGTTATTAATTTTACCCCCCACCCGCCCCCACCCCTCCCTTCCCTCTATGCTAGCTATCTTTCCTCTGATAAATGAATGATGATGCATAATGTGGGGGGGAAAGATGGCAAGAATGGAGGAAAGATAATGATTGACTTTTGTTGCTTTTACAATCCAACACAATTGTTCTGCTATGTTAGTTGTGTCCAGAATTTTTTTCTTACAGCTTCTTTTCCTGCTTTTGCACAATAATATTCACTCTCCTATTAGATGTCTTAAAAATTAATATAGATCTTTCTTACCATAAAATCAGTTTAGGGCCACTATAGATAATAAAATCATTAAGAGGGAAAAAAATTCAGAATCCTACATTCCAGATGCAATCAATCTTATTATGTCACATCCTTTTCTTTCTATTCTTTTTTTGTTATGTATATTTGCCAAAAATATGATAAAAAATAGTATGTAAAACTGAATATATTATTTGCTGATTTCACTCTATGCAAAAATAGCTACACTCAAATTACTCTTGTTCTACAACTTGCAATGATGTTCAATAACTTCCATCTCAAAACCCTCTTATCATGTACTCTTACTATTGCCCTCCTGAATTGAAAGAGAGTATCTTTTTTGCACATGCTTGATTTTCTGACATTGAAAAAGAAAGGGATTCATTAAGAAGAACAAAGTTGTAATATACAATTCTGTACAAACTAAATGCAAAATACTATTAAAAAAGTGGAGTCCCTTGGAGCTTCTTCAGCATATGCTTCTACGTCTTTGCTTTCTACCTCTGCACACTCCCACCTGCTCTGGGATCTCCATTCTTGGGGCTTTATGTAGAAGTCCACATATGAAGAACAGATAAATATTTCTATTCCACATTTCTCCACTAACCTCCAAATTCGGATATCTAGCTGTTTGCTTGATAACTTAAACTGTGAAGCTCTTAAAGAAGCAAACTTAACACATTTAAAAGGAATATTTTAATTTTCTTCTCTAAAATGCATGAAAGCAATAACCACCATCTTCCTCCATACCAGTTAGTGGTACTACACTCTACAGATTTGCTCAAGTCAAAAGGTTACATATTGAGTCCTCCTTTTCAGTAAAAATGTCCTTCCTTTTCTACCTCTATCCAAGCCACGCTCATTATTCCTGCAAATAATTCCAGAGTCTCCTAACTCATTTCCCTGTTCATCCTCCTTTGCCCAACCCATTCTCCCTACAGGAGGGATTTCTTTAAAAAATAAATCAGAATATCTCATTTCCTACATGAAACTCTTCAACAGCCTTCCATTTAATTAAAATAAAAATCCAGTTTCCTATCATAACCCTTAAGTTCCTTCATAACCTGGCCACTGTCCACCTCTTGTTGTCTCTCAGACTCTACCCTCTCTTCACACTTCTACCACAATTCCCCCTTAGGGTCTCATGTGCCCAAGATGTGCTCTGGGCCAGCTCCACTTCTCTTAAGTAATTTTTTGTCCTTTACTGTTTGAAAACCTCATTCCATAAAGACTTTCTGTGGTCAGTCTATATCAAAAAGCTCTCTGTACACTCCTCTCAGTCCCTTTTTTCCTTATTTAACTGAGTAGACCTTTATTTACCCCTCTCTCTCTCTCTCTCTCTCTCTCTCTCTCTCTCTCTCTCTCACACACACACACACACACACACACACACGCCTTTTATTTACTGAGGTACCTAGCACAGCACTTTGAATTCTTCTATGGTTTAACAAATTCTGCCATATACTCTAATGGCATATAATCTCACCACATACTTAAGGATTTTATTAGATAACAAGCTTGTGGTATTATTAATTCTTTAATGTATGTTAAATATTTTTGTCTAAATGGAATCCCAGCCAATTTGGGGATGAGAGAAGCCCTTGTACTTTATCTATTTTCCCAACACAACAGTGCCTAAAGATATTTAAATAATCTCCTCTCTAGCAAAAGGTTCCTGTATTTCACTATTTTATGTGTTATTTCTCTGTTCTTTTCTTAATCAAATCCATTTATGCACTCAGATTTTCTCTGAGTTCCAAATTAAAGTTCCACAACAATATAATATTTCATCTTCCTCTTCAGAAATTTAGAGCAAGGTAAGGAGAATAGCTCGAGGTATAGAATCAAGAATACAAAGGCCCAAAACCATTAATTATGGATAACAAACTCTTATTAATTAAAACTGTAGTCCACTAGAGTAACCACTAGCCATGTGTTGCTATTTCAATTTCTTCCTCCTTTTTTATACTGAGATTTAACAAAATAGCACTAAATTACATCCCCAGTCCTTTTTCCTTTTATTTTTTTTATTATGAGACAGGGTCTTAGCTAAGTTGCTGAGGCTGGCAATCAAACTTGCAATCCTCCTGCCTCAGCCTTCAATATTGCTGGGATTATGTGTGTGTGCCACTGTGCCCTGATCAATTTCAAATTTTATTCTAGGGTCACATTAGCCACATTCCAAGTGCTCAATAGCCACATGTGATAAGTGGTTACCTTAATGAACAATGCAGACACAAACCATTTCCATCCTTGTAGAAATTTCTGTTGAACTTCAAATAAGCTTAATTTCTATCTAGCCCTGCAAAGGTATTCCAAAGGGTATCAGGGGTTCTAAATCTAATTTGGGTGTTTCTTTTCCATTATCTTTTATGAATTTTGACATATGATAAACACTCTGGATGTATGGAAGGAACACAGGGAAATTCGTGACGTCCAGTGAATGTGGACTGGGAGTTTATCATGCACACTCTGTGTGCCTCACATGACAGTAACAGGGGATCAGTGGTGCCTGAAGAGCACCCAGAGGGCATGCAAAGGAGGACCCACGGGGAACCACCCGATGGCACTGACTCAGGATACAGAGTGACATTGCCCTATCCATCAATATCCCTGACTTCTCTGGGCAGTGTTCTCCGACTTGGTTCTTTTTACCACTGGCTGTGGGTGACTAAACCATGGGAGCCCTACCTTGAGGGTAAGACCTCTGGAGGAGAGGCAGGAGCAACAAAGATATGGTATGGTGGTGTCTGATGGAGCCAATAATGTAATTGGCATGCCCTGACGCAGTCTGGGTGCTTCTTAGCTGTAGCTTTTAATTCTCAGATACGATTCCCACTGAGCCCTCAGGGTCACACCCTCTGTATACCAACCCAAGTATATACAGATGTGATGGACAGAAGAGTCTTTAATGTGGTTCTACTGAGTTTTCTCTGAGGCCAAGAGATAGCTCTGAGTGGGAGCATCCAGGATCTGGGAACAATGACGCAAGGTGGCTGGCTCATACTTATGATGAGGACAGAAAAGTGTACAGAATCCTGCGGGAAGTTCCACCCTTTCCTCTCCTGATGGATTCACAGAAGAAACAACAGGAAAAAGTCATGGTTGAGTCAGTTAGAGTTCCCTCCAGGCCAGCAGAAGGACCAGTATAGCCCATAACCAAACAGGATGGGGCCAGGGGACAGGATGTGGCCAGGGGACAGCCTGGGGGACAGCTGGACTGAGGAACCATCCAAAGTTTGATTTTACCAATAAGATCTGTTCTGAATTCTGGGTTGATTTGGCTGCTTCAGTTCAAGGGATGTCAGAAGACCAGCTCCCTTACAGTAAATCCACCTAAACCCTCACACCAGGGCCATGGACAGGGTACTCTGTGCAGCATCCCCATGCAGGCAGGTATCTTCCTAGTGTTGAGGGCAAGGAAATAGGAAGGTCACACTGCACAAGGCTCCTGGAGCTGGGGGATCTTGCACTTGAAGTACAAATTGCAAGCCTCACCCTGAGGAATTGGGCTAGTTAGTGAAGAGGAAGCCTCTGAGGAGAACTGGGCATGGCCCTAAGGAAGCCCAGTAGTACTTGGCCTGAGAATATTAGCTACTACTCATGAGAAAGGAAGCATATCTGCCTCACAGCAGGATGTGGCTACATGGTGTTTACAATATGGATATCTTCACAGTGACCAGCTTTCCTATGTTATCCTTTTTTACAGGATAACATGCCAATTCCATGATCCCTCATGCCCCCCAAATTAGGCCAAAATCAAAAGCAAAAGACAACCCAGGAAAAAGGAAAAGCAGGTGTCAACACACTGGCTCCATTAGGGTGGTGACGGGACACATTCTGAAGGCAATGTCCCCACTTGATGATAAAGGAGCAGTAGCCTCCTTGGGTCACCAATAGGATTCTCCCCTGCCTCCTCCCTCTGCAGTGGCCTCCATAATGATGCAGGAAGTTTTGAGAGTATCCTTACACCCTCCATACTGTGCTAAGTATAAATCAGGCTTCAGTTAAGAACATAAAAACAAGCAACACTCAGAGGTCAGGAGAAGAGAGAGCTGGATACTCACCATATACTCCCAAAGTTTGGAGAATTAGGGTGTACACTGGGCTTCTCTGGTGCCCTGCCCAGCTCTCAGGGCATGGTCTCACTCTCACTGAGCACACTGAGTACTATGACTGTTCAGGGTGAGTGAATACAAACATCCCACCTGGGTGGCTGTACCACTGCTGATGACCTGCTGTGACTGCACTTGTAAGTCACAAGTCAGCAGGCAAGAAGAGGCCATGGGAAGTTGTGGATTTCAGGGAGAACAGATGTTTGGGGCACACCATAGAAAAATGAGAATTTGCTGAGGGATAGCAACCACGGATTGGGTACTACTTAATGAAAGGACCCGAGTGTGAGGGGGCTTGGCACCCACATATTTAAATAACTTTGGAAGTGAAGCAGCCCTTCTTTTGTACATAGAGAAGGATTTACACAGCTCAAAGGGGAAGGCCAGTATCTGCTTCTAGGAACCATATGGAGAACACACACCTGAAAGTCCCAGCCCAGCCCAGCCCAGTGGCACGCCTAAGGGAAAATTCTAGTCCAGGTCCCAAGACCAAGTCCCACAAAATGCACAAAAGGCACTCCTCCTCTATACAACCTCACTCTTGTCCTCCAGAATTTCTGCACAGCTCTGTGACTTACCCCCTACAGACATGAAGTGCTCCAGCTAGTCCTGGGCTTGCTCATAGGGCACACTCCTCCATGACCCTCATTATGTCTCTCCTGATTCCCAGAATCTTCTCGACATTGTAGCCTTTCAGGTAACAATTAGTCAATCCATTCCCTAGGACAAGGTAGGAGCAATGCATATTTCTTGGCCATAGTGTGCCCCTGCCTCAAGTTCAGAAAGTGGCTTTGCCTTAGAGGAATTTAGCACCCTCGAGATATTTTTCTCTAGAAAAATAAGAGAACAAGTCCCTTTAAAAAAAAAAAAAAACCACCTGATAATTTCAAAGTTGGGGTCCTACCAAAACAATACATAAATAAGAAAATGACACGGGGCATGGATTTAAAACAATCCATTTCTGAGCACTAGGAGGAAGAGGAGGAAGAAGGTGCCAAAATCAAGCTGGGGACCAGCCCTTTGAAGATGGCAGGGAGGAACAAATGCAAAGCTTCCCACCCTGGCAAACCTGGGTATTTCCAACCTCATTTTTGCATGTTACATTTTATAAAAATCAATGTCAATAGTATTAAGATAAGAGCCACTTCACATTGGTGTAACTGCTTTATGTAAATAGTATGCATAGAACAGAGGGATATCTCTACTCCCAAAATCACATATACAACTCTAATATAATGAGCAATGGCCATGAGGTGTCTTTAAGTGAGGAGAGCTAAAGGAAGTTGGCAAAGAATGAAGGAATCGATGCAGAAAAACTTTAAAGTGAACAAAAACCTACCCCTGTCCGAGAAACACAATTATGGATATGATACCACAGAACTAGAGCCTCCAATACGGTATTGCATATGATTTCTCCAACATTTGTGACCCAAACTCTTCACATACCATAGAGAGGGGCCCAAAGACTGGGAGAGGAATTCCTTTTGACAAAGAACACCAGCTAAATGTAAGCCATGCCTACACTGGTTCCAGGGGAGAGTCTCCATTCAAACTGGGTCAAGGAGGTGAGTCTCTGTCAACAGTGCCTTAAGATATTTAAATAATCTCTCTAGCAAAAGGTTCATGTATTTCACTATTTTGTTATTTCTTTGTTTTTTTCTTAATCAAATCCATTTATGCACTCAGATTTTCTCTGAGTTCCAAATTAAAGTTCCACAACAATATAATATTGTTATCATATGAAGATTCTGGGAATCAGGAAAGTAACTGAGTCCTCAACATCACTGGCTAAAGGCAAGTGAGTTCCCATGTACATTGGCTAAGACCAGGGACATCCCCATCTGCACTGGCTCATGGTGATCAAGTTTCCAAATGCACTGAACAGGAGAGGGAGGTACACTGGTCCCAATCTTGGAATGAGGTGCTGGTGGGCTCCATCTATCGCGGTCTCTGTCGCCTACAACAAAGATGCGATCCCTGGAATGTGTATGCAGCTCTTTATCTTGCGCCTCCGTTTCTTTCTCTTTTTCTCTCCCGTTTCCTCCCCACTCCCGTTTCCTCCCTCTTCCCTTCCTCCCTCTTCTTCTTCCCTTTCCCGTCTCAGTGTCTCTCCGTCTGTCCGCGCCTCTGTCGCTCTCTGTGTCTCTCTTATACCCTCAGTTGACCAATCACAGAACTTCCACGTGAAGCATGCACGGGCAAGCAGACAAAGACTTAAAGCACGAACCAGGCACACGTGTGGCCAGTTTACAACCAACTGACAGGAATAACTTTTGCAAAGATACACCTGTTTACTCCGTGGCAACAGCAAAGCTGGCATGCCGCCAGGCGCCATCTTAGCATAGAGCGGGGGTACCCGGAATATCCCGACAGCTCCCCCTTTTTTCTTTTATAAAAGAACGGCAGGGACCGTGCCTGCCGACCCACTGTTTTCCAATAGTTAGAAAAGATTGGAACATTTTAAACATCTGTCCGGTTGAAAGAGGCTGTGCTTTAGTAGCATTGATAGTCAGTGTTTGAAAAGTTAGAGTATATGGCAGACGTGATGCAGAGTCCTGGTAAAGCTTGAATACAACTGGAGAAGACCAATTGTCCTAAGATGTCCCCTTGATCTTGTAATAAATCGACGCGTTGGTTTAACATACAGATGTTGTTGATGCCAGACCGAGCACTCAAAGCCCGAGCAGTAGCCGAAGTCACACTGGTCAAAGCTTGAGCTGCAGGAATAGACACAGCAAGGGCGGCCCCAGCCGCGGCAGCTGCTGCAGCTGACACCGCAATGGCAGCTACGATGGCCGCTGTGATCCCAAAGGCACGTCTGGTCCTGATGAATACACTTAGGTCTCCCGCATTTACGCGTACAGGCGTGGGGATGTAGGGAGGGACAGAAGGAGAACAGCTCCAGCATGTTTTGCACCATTCCAGCAGGTAGACATTACACAAGAACCAGACACAGAGCAATTGAGGGAAATATTGGTTACACTTGTCTGATTAAGTAGTAGGAAAAAGAATGGGGGTAGACACGCACAGGTGTA